>JAVHLU010001917.1:0-23583 GCA_036785755.1 Colletotrichum ledebouriae
TAGGGAATAAACAGTATAATAATTATATACCTAAGGAAGAGGAGGAGGAACCTATAATACCTAGGGAAAGTAATTAAGAGGAAGAGGAGGATTTATTATACTTAATAGTATAATTAAAATAGTATTTGAAGGATTTAGAGAAGATAATTAAGGCTTTAAAGGCTAGATAATAACTAGTTATTAAGATTCCTAATATACTAAAAGAGAAAGAAAAGGAGTATATTAAAATAGAAGATCTAGGGGATATATAGGGCTTTTTTTATTATAACTTATTTTAATTAATAATTTATAGACTTATTCTAATTTTTCCTTCCTTTTATCTCTTAATTTAAAAGTTTAAGATTCTAGGGATAATATTCTTGACCTTTAGGGATAGGGGTAAGAGATAGTATTAGTAACTCCCTATATATTTAAAGCACGCCCCTCGCTACTATTTAATATAATAATAGCTTAGATAACTCTAATATCTATTAGTAGTTATAATAGGGTAATTAAGCCTAGAAAAGTATAAGATCCTTAACCTCCTAGTAATAATAGTAAAGCTACCCTTCCTTACTAAACGAATATAAGATTAATAACCTAAAGATAAGAGAGAAGAAGATAAAGGGAGAGCGGGTATTAAAATCGTAGTTACTAGCCCCTAGTAAAGATATTAGTAGACTTTTCTTACCCCCCCCTTTTTTTTCCCTAGAAA
Organism: Colletotrichum ledebouriae; assembly: GCA_036785755.1. Taxonomy (NCBI): domain Eukaryota; kingdom Fungi; phylum Ascomycota; class Sordariomycetes; order Glomerellales; family Glomerellaceae; genus Colletotrichum; species Colletotrichum ledebouriae. The sequence continues at coordinate 695 of JAVHLU010001917.1, forward strand.
GGATTATTACTAATATTATATTACCTTCTACTAGAGAGAAAGAGAAGGATATTTATAAAAACGATTATATTGATTTTTATACCTAGATACGCTTCGACTTTAGCTTTATAAACCTATTTATATAATATTCGCCTTAATTTCTTATTAAAACCTAACTAGCTTCTTATTCTCTTTTCCTTTTTACCCCCCCCTTATATACTATATAAATATATCTAGAAACCCTATTTTCCTACTCTAATTTATAATATAAAGCCCTAAGTAATCTGCGATTTCTATAAGGTTAAACTCTAGACGTAGCTCTATTATAAAAGGGTAATAAGAGTATATAAACCTAGCTTTAGGATAATATTCCTAGGCCTATTAATAGTATTTATTATAAAGAAGCGAGAAGTTAAACTTAGCTATAGCTATAACTATAGTATCTATTAGAATTCGGGACTACGGGATCTCCTTAATACTATTAAATTCTCTACTCCTCCTTACCTTATTATCATATTTAATTCTATATTTATAGTGCTTATAGATACTTAGATTATTATATAAGTAACTCTCTTTAGTTTTATAAAAGAAGTAGTTAGTATAAGGAATGCTTAGTATTAAGATAGACTCAAAGTATAGTTTATAAATATAAATACCTAACTCAGGGTTCTTAGTAATATAGGCCCGCTCTTTATAGTAAATATAAGGTATTATATTATAACTACCTTAGGATTAAATAAATAAGCTATTGAGCTCGGAATTACGCCGCAGCCCCTTCGCAAAAAGACTACAACAAATTCACCCAGTTCGCAGGCACAATTCGGGAAACACTATACAGGAGATAATAAGAGCGAGGTTAATTAGTATTTTTAATACCTAAGATAATAAAGTTATAATCAGCTATAATAAGAAGGTATAATTCGTAGATATAAGAGAGAAAGTATTAAGAGGTTAAATAAAGATTTAAGTAGCTAGCTAAAAGTAGTAATTATAAGGGGGAGAAGTTAATAATAGAGGATAGAGGAGAATATATATTTAATTTATAACTAGGCCGCTCGTTTTAATAGCTACTACTAACTATTATTTCTTTTATTCTTTCCCTATATATAACTACCCTAATTTACTACTCTTTTTATCCTAGGTTTTTTATCCTAAGTTCGTTTTACTTTATTAAAGCTAAGGAGGGTAAGGGAGGAGAGTTAATTATTCCTTCTATAGGCTACTAATAAATTACTATATTATTAAAGTAATTAGTAGATATAAAAATATACTATTTACTCCTTTAGCCCTCTAGTTTCTCTCTCCCGTTTATATATATTATTTACTTTTAAACTTAATTTATCTACTAACTATATAATATTAACTACTATACTATAGCTCTTCCTTTTCTTTAAAAATTACTTTTATTTAGCTCTTTAGTCTATAAATTACTCGCGCTTTCCCCTTATTAACTTTTCTCCTAATATATTATAATAGGGAAAGTTATCTTTTATAATAATAAAGTATTAGATACGCGGATCTAGGAGTTAAGATCCTTAAACCTTCTTATCCTTAAAATTAGACTTTTAATAGAGCTTATACCTAATAAACTAAGTATAAGTAGGTTTTAAGTATAGGGATAAAATAATAGAGATATCCTAGGCTTTAGACCTCCTAATAAGCTTAGTTACTAGCCTTAGCTAATTAAATATAGTATACGCCCTCTACTTAGGATAAATAATATCCCTAGTTAGATAGACTCTTTTAACGTAGTATTAAAATATATCCTTATTAAATATTAGAATAAGACCTTAGAAGTAGTAAAAGAGATAATTCGCCCCTTATACTTATAGTAAGTTATAGCTAGTATATTTAATACTATTAGCGTACTTAAGATAGTAACTCTAATATATACTAAAGATATCTTAGTAGTTACTTACTATATTATAAGGCTTACTAAGCCTAGCTAACCGCTCTATTATAAGATTATTAGAGGTATAGAAGATAATTTCAAAGATAGAGATATAAGGGATACTATAGTTACTTAAATTAAAGCTAAGTCCCCTAATATGCTCCTTATTTATCTATAAGCGCCTAAGTCTACTAAGGTAGTTATTATAGGTCTACTAATTCACTTATAAGATAGGAGAAACTAGTTTTCTAATAATTAGTAGTTAAGGAGAGGAGCTAAAGGATAACTATAGACTCTAATATTTATTACTAGGAGCTTTCTACTAAGACGCAAGGCTAAGGAAGTTTTAATAAAATAACTATACCTAGTAGAACTTCGATATATAGACCCTCTATTATAGACCTCTAGTCTCTACTTTATTAATTAGCTTAGGTCCTTTATATATATTAGAAGCCTAGTACCTCTAAAGTAGCCTGTTAAGATAAGGTATTAAGCTTAGATTAATTATTTATTAAACGCTTTTACTAATAAAATACCTCCTAAAAGAAGCTAGACCTAACTAAGGATAGATAGAATTCTATATAATTAATACTTTAAATTAAGAGATAAAGATATTAGGAAAAGAATAGCTTAAGAAGATATTAAATATTAAATAGCTAAGTATACCCCTCGATTTATAGATCTAGAGGTTTCCTCTTTAAATAGGATAGATATTAACCTACTAGTACCTATAGATACTAATTTATAAACTAGTTTAATAATTCCTACTAATCTAAAAGAGTTAAATAGAGAGGAAGGATTATTAAAAGAACTAAATATCTAGAATATAGAAAGAAGGAATAACTATAGGAAGTCTAAAAGGGATTATAACTTATAGTAACTAGCTAACTTTATAAAGTATCTTAACTACCCTAGGTCTATAAAACTATTTATATTACCCTACTTAGCCCCTACTACCCTAAGAGATATTATATTTAGCCCTACTAATACCTTAGTAGGATTTAATACTATAAGACCTAAAGGGAACCCTATACTCAATAAAGACGAGCTTATACTAGTCGTCCTATAGTATATATAATAAAACTAAGAATCTATAAATCACTTAATAACCTAGTATAATAGAGGGTTATCTATTATAACTTTAGCCTAGGTAGAATATTTATTAAACCTTTATAAGAGAAGAGGAGTTAGATAATTTAGAGATTATAGCCCTTTTTATACTTATAATTAAGGGCTACCCTCGTGGTATCTATACCCTAATCTATACGCTAGCCTAGTAACCTAGGAAAGAAATTAATAAGGCTTCTATAGAGCTTAAAAGAAAAGAGGCGAAGAATCTCTAGGATATTACTAGGGCTTTCTTTCTACTAAACTATAGTAATTATTACTAGGCTGCGATTTTTATAGATTAGTCGACTAGCTACTACTTCTATTATAACTCTATATAGGACTAGAATAGTAATTAGCGCTTTATTAAAGCTATATAGAACCTTAATATATAGTATTATAAGATAGGAGCCCCTCTGTAACTCTAAAAGCTCCTATTAATTAATACCTACGTAGTTAATTTAGTTTAGTAGAGGGATAGATTTATATATAGTCTCTAATATATTAAATAGGCTAGAGCTCTAATTCGAGAAGGATTACTATCTCTACGTTTTAGTAATATAACCTTAAGTATTAATATATTATTCTCTAACTTCGAAATCCCCTTAGTTACTTAATATATATCTATAATGACTATAGAGTTCTATAACCTCACTATTAATAGTAATATAGCTCTATAAGATACCCTATTAAGCTAAAAGACTTTAAGAAAGTACCTTTCTTCCCTTTATACCCTCTTACTCCTTTACTTATAGATAATAATGTAGTAAACTTTTGAAATAATAATAATATTATACTATCTTCTATAGTAGATATTCCTTAACCTATTTATAAATTATTAGTATTATCTATATCCGCTTTATCTAAAATACTAGATAATAAGCTTAAATACCTTAGATATTAGCTTTAGTTATAGGTCTTATAGACGCCGAGTCGTAGTATAACTTTTAAGCTATGCCTAAGAACTATACTTATAGATATATTATTATATCCTAAGAAGCCTAGTCCTTTAAATAAGTATAACTATAGCTATATAGACTATATCTAGTAGAGGGTCGACTAGTAGGATTAGATTAAGTAGAATACGCCTAAGGGAGCGTACTATTATAACTTCTCGCGCTTAGTATAATAAAGTAAGTAGTTTTAGCTATATTAAGGGTTAGAGTAGGATAAGGAGTATAATAAAAAGGAAGAGGTAATAAGGTTATTATTAAGATATAACTTATAATAGAAGATAGTTAAACCTAAGGGACTTTCTTAATAATAAGATTACTTACCTAGAAGACGTTATTAGTAAATTAGATCTATAGATAGAGTTTATTTACAATTTTATAAAGTAGTTTTATTTATTTTTTAAGACTCTCTTTTAGGGCCTCTAGCTACTACATAGTGATTTTACCTGCTCAAGTGCAATAAACCTTCTAACTCCGCGCCTCCTGACAATACATAGCCTTTAGTCACGTAATTATAACTTTCCTAACTATAGCCGCACTTATACGTGCCTATAGCCTCACGATCTTTAACTTCATATTAATAATAACGTAGTTTTTAATTATTTAAACTACGAAACTATTAACTTTTCCTCTCGCATACTACCCGCGCTGCTTATACTGCCTCTATTACCGCTTTATCCGCTAGTCCTCTTGTTCGATCGGGTTAGCTAATGCCTTCGCAGCTATACTATCGTTAGTAACGCTCTCTCTATATTAAAGCAGTTAGTATAAGCTATACTTACTAACCCCTAAGGGGCCTAGGCTACCTCTACCTTAATAGGACGGAGGACCTGCTTAAAGAAGGGCTACTCTATAGGGTATATAATAACCCGCCTAGCTTCTACTACTAAATCCGCTTACTTAGCTATAATATAATAATAAGTATCCCCTCTAGGGGTATTAATAAGAGCCTTCTTAAGGGCTATATTAATAATACGCTCTCTATATATAATAGAGTAATTAAAGAAGGAGCGGGTTTTATTAATTATATTAATACTAAACTCTCTAGCGAGCTCTCGCGCGTTATTAGTATTAAAGGGCGTGCTTCGCGCAGGCTTAGTATTTTTATATATAGGGTCTAGTGCTAATATAGTTAAGGATTTATTATAAGTTATAGGGATAAGGAAGAGGGAGAGGTATAAGGCCCTGCTCGTAGCAGAGCTTTTTATACTTCTAGCTATAAGAACCTCTTAGGAAAGACCTCTTTAGTTAAGGAGTTACCTCTTATATAGTAGCGTTTACCTTACTAGAAGGTCGACCTTTTAGGTTAAGGAGTTATCTTATATAGTAGTTTTCGTAGCACCTTTAGTACCTTACTCAAAGGTCGACCTTTTGGGTTAAGGAGTTATCTCGTCTAGTGGCTTTTCTAGGCTACGAGAGCCTTAGTAGCCCGTTTAGCTCTAATATAATTAGCCCTAGTGTAGCGCGCGTCCGACTCTATGCGAGGGTTTGCTTGCGAGTAGTAGGAATATATAGGGTTCCTATATTATTTTCCTTAACTAGTAGAGGGTATAGGTTAAAATACCTATATAGTATTTCCCGAATTATACCTACGAACTAGGTGAATTTATTATAGTCTTTTTGCGAAGGGGCTGCGGCGTAATTCCGAGCTTAAGACTGTCTTTTAGAATATTATAAAAAGTCTTAAGGGGATAATTAAAATAAAATAGGATAGACTTAGCTATATAACTTTTAGAAAACTCCCTCAGTATATAGACTTATTATAAGGAGATTATAGAGTAGAGTATAGAGGAGAGGAGCGCAGCGGAGGAGAGGAGAGGATTATTATTATTACTATTAGTACTTTAATAACCCTATATCTCGTTTTTTAGTAATTTCTTAGCAAATCTACGCCTAATTAAGAGGGTCTCTTTTAATTATATCTACGAATTATTCTATATATCCTTTAAGCCTACTCTTAATATTCTTACCTATTTATAAGTAGAGCTATGTTATTTGTTATCTTTCTAGTTCCTATCGGTTCTAGCCCTTTATACTACTTACTTAGCGATTATCCTATAGCTCTAGTAAGGTAACTAATTATATATTATATATCTTTTAGTATTATAGTAGTAGATAAACTCTATATACCTATATACTAACTAGTTCTATAATAGCTACCTATATAAACCTAGGTACTAGTTTTTTATTCTTAAACTGGAAGTTCTTTATTAATAGCCTAACGACTTATCCCTAATTATAGGTCTCTTCCTTATACCTCGCGTGATAATACTTCGCTTATACCTTAGTAGTTCTCTACTATTATTCCTACGCCCTCTTACAAAGCCTTAAAATATGTTTAATTTACTCCCCTACGCCCTATACTATAATACTATTCGCAGGGGTTATATATTCTATTAAATATAAGTAGTAGCTATATAAGGCCTCTATTAGTAAGTAGCTAGTAGTGCTATAGTAACTATTATTATATTCAAACTTAGTTTTAGGTAACTAGATAGCTTATTCTTATAGCGAGTCGCTAGTATATACTTATAAGTACTTTTCTAATATTTAGTACGTCCTTTTAGACTACCTACTAGTCTAAGGTTAATATATAGTCGAGAGGTAGCGCTTAATAGCCCTCTCTCTTATAAATTCCTCCTCAAATTAGCTAGTAAGGAGCTTATCTTAGTTACTAATAATACCCTCTAGGAGATTAAAATAGTACTTAACCTATTTATGGATAATCCACGCTAACTTAGTAGCTATTAGCTACTTCGTTATTAGGATAAATATAGCGAACTTAGTTATCTAGTATATAATAATAAGAACTACGTTATACTCCCCGCCTTTATATTAATAGCTTAATAGTAATCTAGTAATAAACTCTTTACTAATTTCCTAAAACGGGTGCGCTAGTAGGGGTAGTAGGTATAACTTTCTATAGGGCTTATACCTTGGAACGTAGATCCCTTAGTATATATAGCACCTTATAACGTAATTATATATATCTATAGCTAAGTTTAGCTAATAGAACTTCCTTAATATTAACTTAGTAGTCTTATTTACCCCTATATAACCCGCCCTATAGTCGTTATAGTATTAGCAAAGGACTTTAAGTCTTAGGGACCTCTCCTATAGTATCTCTAACCTCCCCTTATAAAATAAGGTTCTATAGCTATTAATTATATAGCCCCTATAATTACTAGCTAGTCTATATACCCTCTCTAATCAGATCTAGTAGTATAAGTCGTTAGCCTATAGTCCGCGGATAAGACTTTCTATTACTTTAGAGGGTTCCTAATTATACGCTGTTTTACTTATTATAAGCTCCCTTATAACCTAGTATAGGATATATTATTATGCTATAGTAACCCTAGCTCCGAGTGAGTCCTCTAGGTTTATAACCTCTTACTAAGCGTTCTCTATATCTTCCCTTGCTCTTTAGCATTAGGTTATTATAGCTATAATAGTTTTAGTAATCTTAGTATACTATAGAGCGCTATACTAACTAGAGATTAAGGGGTCTCTGCCCCTAGAGCTATCTATCTCAAAGGGGCATTATTTTATACTAGCTATTATAATATTAATAAATACTTTTAAGGTCTCTATATTACCTTATAAAATAGTAATACTTATCTAGAGGTCTACTAATAGGTTACTAATAAACCCTAGCTTTCTTACTAGGTTTAGGAGTATATTATTATATTTTACTTCCCCCTCTATATAGTCTAGCTTCCTAGATAGCCTATTTACTAGGTTTATAACCCCTAACTTATACTCTAGGTCGAAGCTAAATGCTAAGAGTTTCTATACCTATCTAGCGAGCCTTCCCTAAAGGTCCCGCGCTAACGCGCTAATAACTCCCTTTAGCGCCTAGTAATCTATTAGAACTATAAACTTTTTTAATATACCCTAAAAGTAATAAGCCTAGTAGTCTAGGCTTTTAACTATAGCGAGAAGCTCCTATTAGCCTATTCCTTAATACTACTTAGTATTACTAAGCTTTTATAAATAATAGGTAACTAGTTACTACTAGCTATTAATATACTATAATAAGATATTAGATATAGCTTTTATAGAAGCGTCCGTCTTAACCCTTATATTATAGGTTAGGTCCTAATATTAGAGAATCGTTACTAAGTAGAAGGCGGCTTAGAGCTATATAAAGGCTTATTAAGCCTCTTCTAGCTGATAAAATTCGCTTCCCTTCTTACTATTCTCGCTACCCTTTAGTAGGGATATTATAGGGGCTATAATACCTAAATAGCGTATAATAAACTTATAGTAGAAATTATAGAATCCTAGGAAGACTTAGATCTCCCTATATATCTTAGGCGGATTCTATTTAGTAATAGCTCGGACGCAGGTTTAATCTATTAATATACCTTTAGGTATAATAATATACCCTAGGAACTCTACTCGTTATTAGTAGAACCTATACTTACTAAGCTTAGTATATAGCGCTTACTAGCGAAGCCTATAGAGTACTTAGCGAAGGTCTTTTATATACTATTATCTTATCTCGGAGTAGATTATAATATTATTTATATAAGCGATATAATAGGTATCTAGTAGCTTAGCGAGCGCTTAGTAAATCTATATCTAGAATATTACTAGAGCGTTCGTAAGTCTAAATAGTATAATAGTATATTTAAAGTACTTATAATAAGTCCTAAAAGCTATCTTCTAATAGTCTCCTAGCTTAATATAGATATAGTAGTATATATTTTAAAAGTTAATCTTTAAGATCTATTTCGCTCCCTAAAGCCTATCTCATAGCTTACTAATAAGAGGGAGTAGATATTAGTTCTTTAGTATTACCTTATTAAGGCCTTAATAATCTATATAAAGGCGTAAGGATCTATCCTTCTTAGGTATAAAGAGAATAGGGGCGCTTACTTTGCTTATTAAGAGTTAAATCTGCTTTATTACTTAGTTATTAGTAATATATTAGTAGAGCCCCTCTAGCTAGTGCTTATTTAGTTAGTAGATAGGCTTATATAGAGGTTTCTTCCCTTTAACTAAGTTAATAGTATATTCTACGCCCTCTAGGGCTAGGTATTCCTTTACTAACTACTTATTAAACGTTACTTATTCGCTAAGTAGCTCTAGTTATAATTCTATTTTGCCCTCTAAGGCGTCCTTTTCGCCTAGTACCTCTATTAGTAGCTTATAGGGGGTAATATTCCCTAATATATATATAATATAAGCCCTCTAGCTATTCTTTATAACCCCCTATATAAACGCTAATAGCTTAGTAATACTAAGGCGCTTATATCCCTAGGTATTAATATAGGTATTAATTATAATACCCTCCTTTCCTATAGAGTATTATAATAAGAGGAGGTCCCCTACTCCTTTAGGGCAGGGAGCGTTAGTAAAGAGTTACTATATCTTCCTTAGTTATCCCCTTAAGTTAATAAGGAAGAAGGTTAACTAGTATATATTCTAGCTTATTATAGAGGACCTATTAAACCCCTCTAATATAGGGGCGCGCGCTACTATAGGTTATAATTATAGGGATTTTACTAGTTAACTACTAATAATATTAACTTAGGCATAGGAATCTATATCTACTACTACTCCTTATTTAGCAACGTTCTAGAGAATAATTACCTATTCTTTTATAATATCTCTCCTTAAGAAGGTATCTAGGTTTAATATAAGTATAGGGGTTACTAGTATAATCCCCTAGCCTACTCGTTTTCTAATAAGTTAAGTTCCTTAACCTGCCTTATAAATTAAATTATATTAACCCTCGCCTTCTTAAAAAATACTTAGTATCCTACTAGCGTTTTATTTATATTTTATTATTTATCTAGGTAGTTTACCCTCTTATACCCTTTCTTCTCATAGCGAAGGTATACTAAGGGGTTAGAAATTATAGGTTATATACTAGGACTAAATATAAGCTATCTCCTATTAGACCCTTATTATATACTACTAACTAGTTAGTAAGGTATTAGGCTCTAGGAACCTCGCGTAGTCTTATAGCTAGAGCTCTACTAGCTCCCCTTTTAGCTCGCCCTCGCTATAGGGGGGACCCTTAGTATATACTCTTTACTTATATATTACTTCCTACTTTGGCTCCGCGGGGTCTTATTACCCTATTAGTAATATATCTCCTATAAGTATTCCGCTTCTATAGCTATATCCCTTAGTCTCTATATTTTAACTTTCTAATATTTAAGCTCCTTATATAAAAAGGGGGCTAGCAAGAAGTATAGTATATAGGCCTTAGCCTTACTATCCTCTATATTAAATATACCTAAGCTCTAATACATCGCTCATTATATAGTAAAAAACTATATTAGTAACTATATTTCCTTCTACCTTATTATATCTAGCTTTTTATAATACCTCCGCTCTTAAAGCTCTAGGTTAATATATTATTAGTAAATAAACGCTATAAAGTTAGCCTAAGCTAGGTCCCCTTCTAGCCTAGCCCTATAGTATTATTACTAGGTCTATAGGGATAAGCTTATCTTTATAAGCACCTATTAGATCTATTAATCTAGCGTATTACTATTATATAGTTAGTATCTATCTTTAACTACCCAGATCTAGTTACTAACCTAGTCTATAGTAAAGTCCTTACCTATAATATAGTAGTTATATATAGGGGGTTTCTTATATTCTCTCTATACGTACTAGGATGGGATAAGATAGAGTTGGCTGCGCAACTTTTGGAAAACTCCCTTAGCGCACGGACCCGTTATAGAAAGACTATAGAGTAGAGCGTGGAAGAGAAGAGCGTAGTAGATAGGGGAAGATAGTATAGATATTATTACTATAAGTACCTTAATAACCCTATACCTCGTTTTTTAGCATTTTTCTTAGCAAATCCGCGCGTAATTTAGATAATCTCTTTTAATTAGATCTATAAATTATTCTATATATCTTTTAAGCCTACTCTTAATACTCCTACCTATTTATAAGTAGAGCTATATTATTTATTATCTTTCTAGTTCCTATTAGTTCTAGCCCTTTCTAATAGTACCTAGAGGCAGATTCTTTTGCTATTTTTAATAGCCTTTATAGGCTTCTTAGAGAGTTAGGTGCCTTCGCTATATCTATATATCGCCGCTATTAATATATATATATATATATAATTAATCTACTTTAAATGCGACGATAACTTAAGAAATTTATAAGTAATAAATAATAACGATATAAATAACGATAAAAACGTAGTTCGAAGAGAGGAAGATATTCGCAGACCTACCTTAGTTCTAAGGGAATAGTAATAGCTATGCTTTCTTATAGAATTAAGGTGGGAACGATATAGACCCTAAAATCCTCCGTTTCTCTTTTTTTTTTATACTATTAGCAGGTTTTAGCTAGCATATTCCTTTCCTTATATAAGAGTATAGCTATAGGCCTAAACTAGGAAAGGCTAGAATACTAAAACGTAGGTATACGTAGTTATATTAGACTATTGCTTAACCTTCTAAGTCTCTAGCTTATAGAGTTTTCTTAAGGGGGTGTATATTCGCTACTAATTTGCTAATATTTTGCTAATAGCGTTGGCTCTATATCCTATACCTGCTATTATTCCTTATAATTACCCCCCCCTCTAAAGCCTTAGTCCCTAAGGCGTACTAGTAGGGTAATATAGCTCTACGTTGTTGCGGATATTATTACTAACTATAAGGCGGCCTTTCTATACCTTTATTATATTATTTACTCTCGCCCTCTGCGCTAGATCTAGGTAGTTATAGTAAATAATATATTTTTATTTTCCTAGCGCGTCGTAAGTATTCTTAAATTTCGATTATTACTATTATTTTTTAATTAGTTACTAATAGTTATACGACCGTTTAGTAGCATATAACTAGTAATTATTTTACCTTATTACCTAGCGACTTAAAATATAAAAAGGCGTCTTCTTTTTAAGGTCTCTAACCTAGTTAGAATTTCTCCTCTTTATAATCTTTTTTAGTCTAGCTACCTCTCCTATTTTAGTATCTATTTTATAAGCCTTTGCTATAATTATTAAGTTATTTCCCTTCTCTCTTCTAACCTTACTTATATCTCTCTCTAGTATCTTGCTAATAGCTCTCTATAATATCTTATATCGCACGTATAAGCATAGTTCTTATAAAATACCTCTATAACCCTGAGATCCTTTCTAGCGATCTTACTAGTAACGCTAATAGTAGCTATCCTTACCTTAGCTATCTTTATAAAATATATTAGGATATTATCTACCTTTGCTATATATATAGCGAGCACGCGTAGAAGTATATCTATTATAACTTTAATAAGAAAAAATACGCTACTATAAGTCTCTACTAATTTACTAATAGGTTACTATATATTAATATTTTCTAGGTCCCTTAGGAGCTTTAGGGCGCAGCCTAGATAACTTAGAATATATTCTACTAGATCTAGATCTAGTAGCGCGATAATATCCTAACCCCTCTTTATTATTACTATATTCTAGCTATGCTTAGCGACTATTTAGTAGCGTAGAAGCGTATTACTAAGCTTATCTATAATCCTACTATTAGTAGTAATAGCTATAATATAGAGTAGCTTTAGCTCTAGGAGCCCGCTTCTATCCGTGAGCACCTTATGCTTAATATTCTAGTCTATATAGGCTATTATTTACTATTCCCTTGCTAATTATATCCTACTAACTACTAGGTTTTAGGTTAGTACTCTTTATAATAGCGTTAATATTCTTTAGCACCTAAACGCTACCTAGCTAGCGTATATTTATAATAATAATCCTATTAACTACCTCTATAACGAGATTAACTACCTACTTAATAACCCTTTAATAAAGCTAGTCCCTATGCGCGCCTGCGAGCGCGATATCGCCTTTTTCCCTAGGTTTTATAAGGAGCTCTAGGAAAATCTCGCTAAGTATACTACTAATAATATCCCCTCCTGCTTTATTACTATTACTAGTACTCGCCCTATCTCCTAAGCCTCCTACCTTAGTACTCCTACTAAGTATAGCTAAAGTAGTAGTAAAGGGTTAGCAAAGAAGACTAAGAGAGCTAAGGTTACTATTACTATCTCTAATAGTAATAGTTCTAGTAGCGAGTCGGGTAGTAGCGCTAGTAGCGAGTTAGCTAGTAGTTAGCCTATAGGCGGCGATAGTAGTAATACTAATAGTACTAGTTTAGTAACTAGTCGCTATAGTAGTTATAGTAGTACTACTCGTAGTTATAGCGGTTATAGTAGTCGCCCCTATAGCTATCCTAAGAAGTTAATAACTAATTAGATAGTTAGCTCTTTTTCCCCTTTTATAGGATAATACCCCTTTTCGCTATAGCCTCGGCGATAATTCGCCGCTTAATTTAATTAACGTTTTGCTTCTAACTTAGATTTATTTCGTAGTCTATAATCGCTAACCTATTATAGTAGTTTTAGTAACTAATCGTCCTACTTCTTATAAGCCCTCCTATATTATCTATTAAACTTGCGAACTACCTCTTATGCGTTCGCTAAGTTCTCTATAGGTTCTTATATATTATATTCTATAAGCTATCCTACCTACTTAACTAAGTACTACGTGTTATTACTAACGCCTTACTATATAATAATCCCTTTAACCTCCTATTCTTCTAGCTTATCCTTAAGCTCTAGGTATATAAGTAAGCCTTTGCTACTTACTTAGCGATTATCCTATAGTTCTAGTAAGGTAACTAAGAATATATTATATATCCTTTAGTATTATAGTAGTAGATAAACTCTATAAGCTTACGTGCTAATTAGTTCTATAATAGCTACCTATATAAACCTAGGCGCTAGTTTTTTATTCTTAAACTAGAAGTTCTTTATTAATAGCTTAATAACTTATCCCTAATAGTAGGTTTATTCCTTATGCCTCGCGTTATAATACTTAGCTTACGCCTTAGTAGCTTTCTATTATTATTCCTAGGCCCTCTTACGAAGCTTTAAGATATATTTAATTCGCTCCCTTACGCCCTATACTATAACCCTATTCGCAAGGGTTATATATTCTATATAACGTAGGTAGTAGCTATATAGGGCCTCTATTAGTAAATAGCTAGTAGTGCTATAGCGACTATTATTATATATAAACTTAGCCTCAGGTAGCTAGATAGCTTATTCTTATAGCGAGTCGCTAGTATATACTTATAAGTACTTCTCTAATATCTAGTATATCCTTTTAGACTACCTATTAGTCTAGGGGTAATATATAGTAGAGAGGTAGCGCTTAATAGCCCTCTCTCTTATAAATTCCTCTTAAAATTAGCTAATAAGGAGCTTATCTTAGTTACTAATAATACCCTCTAGGGTATTAAAATAGCACTTAACTTATTTATAGATAATCCGCGCTAGCTTAGTAGCTATTAGCCGCTTTATTATTAGGATAAATATAGCGAACTTAGTTATCTAGTATATAATAATAAGAACTACGTTATACTCCCTACCTTTATACTAATAGCTTAGCAGCAGTCTAGTAATAAAATCTATACTAATTTCCTAAAATAGGTGCGCTAGTAGGGGTAGTGGGTATAACTTTTTATAGGGCTTATACCTCGGAACCCGGATCCCTTAATATATATAGCACCCTATAACGTAATTATATATATCTATAGCTAAGTTTAGCTAGTAGAACTTCCTTAAGATTAACTTAGTAGTCTTATTTACCCCTATATAACCTACCCTATAGTCGTCATAGTATTAGCAAAGGATTTAAAGTCTTAGGGACCTCTCCTAGGGTATCTCTAACCTTCCCTTATAGAACAAGGTTCTATAGCTATTAATTATATAGCCCCTACGATTACTAGCCGGTCTGCGTGCCCTCTCTAATTAGGTCTAGTAGTATAAGTCGTTAGCCTATAGTCTGCGGATAAGACTTTCTATTACTTTAGAGGGTTACTAACTATACGCTATTTCGCCTGTTATAAGCTCCCTTATAACTTAGCATAGGATATACTACTACGCTATAGTAACCCTAGCTCTAAGCGAGTCCTCTAGGTTAGTAACCTCTTGCTAAGCGTTCTCTATATCTTCCCTTGCTCTTTAGTATTAGGTTATTATAGCTACTATAGTTATAGTAATATTAGCGTGCCGTAGAGCGCTATACTAACTAGAGACCGAGGCGTCTCTGCCCCTAGAGCTATCTATCTAGAAAGGGTGTCGTTTTATACTAGCCCTTATAGTATTAATAAATGCTCTTAAGGTCTCTATATTACCTTATAGAGTAGTAATACTTATCTAGAGGTCTACTAGTAGGTTACTAATAAACCCTAGCTTCCTCGCTAGGGTTAGAAGTATATTATTATATTTTACCTCCCCCTCTATATAATCTAGCCTCCTAGATAGCCTATCTACTAGGTTTATAACCCCTAACCTATGCTCTAGGTTAAAGTTAAATACTAAGAGTTTATATATCTATCTAGCGAGCCTTCCCTAAAGGTCCTGCGCTAATATGCTAATAACTCCCTTTAGCGCCTAGTAGTCTATTAGAATTATAAACTTTTTTAATATACCTTAAAGGTAGTAAGCCTAGTAGTCTAGGCTTTTAATTATAGCGAGAAGCTCCTATTAGCTTACTCCTTAATACTACTTAATATCGCTAAGCTTCTGCGAATAGTAAGTAACTAGTCGCTACTAGCTATTAATATACTATAATAGGATACTAGATATAGCCTTTATAGAAGTATCCGTTTTAACCCTTATTTCGCAGGTTAGGTCCTAATATTAGAGAATAGTTACTAAGTAGAAGGCAGCTTAGAGCTATTTAAAAGCCTATTAGGCCTCTTCTAGCTAGTAAAATTCGCTTCCCTTCTTATTATTCTCGCTACCCTTTAGTAGGGATATTATAGGGGCTATAATACCTAAATAGCCTATAATAAACTTATAGTAGAAGTTATAGAATCCTAGGAAGACTTAGATCTCCTAGTAGGTCTTAGGCGGCTTATATTTAGTAATAGCTTAGATATAGGTTTAGTCTATTAATATACCTTTAGGCGTAATAATATACCCTAGGAACTCTACTTATTATTAATAGAAACTATACTTACTAAGCTTAATATATAGCGCCTACTAGCGAAGCCTATAGAGCACTTAGTAAAGGTCCTTCGTATACTACTCTCTTATCTCGGAGTAGATTATAATATTATCTATATAAGTAATATAATAAGTATCTAATAGCTTAGCGAGCGCTTAGTAAATATACGCCTAGAACGTCGCTAGGGTGTTTATAAGTCTAAATAGTATAATAGTATATTTAAAGTACTTATAACGAGTCCTAAAAGCCGTCTTCTAGTAGTCTTCTAGCTTAATATAGATATAGTAGTATATATCTCGAAGGTCGATCTTTAAGATCTATTTCACTCCCTAAAGCCTATTTAATAGCTTGCTAATAAGGGGAAGTAGATATTAGTTCTTTAGTATTACCTTATTAAGGCCTTAATAATCTATATAAAGGCATAAGGATCTATTCTTCTTAGGTATAAAGAGAATAGGGGCGCTTACCTCGCTTATTAAGGGTTAAATCCGCCCTATTGCTTAGTTATTAGCGATATATTAGTAGAGCTCCTCTAGCTAGTGCTTATTTAGCAGGTAGATAGGCCTATATAGAGGTTTCTTCCCTTTAACTAAGTTAATAATATATTCTATACCCTCTAGGGCTAGGTATTCCTTTACTAACTACTTATTAAATATCGCTTATTTACTAAGTAGCTCTAGTAGTAATTCTACTTCACCCTCTAAGGCGTCCTCTTTGCCTAGAGCCTCTAATAGTAGCTTATAGGGGGTGATATTCCCTAAAATATATATAACGTAGGCCTTCTAGTTATTCTCTACGATCTCCTATATAAATACTAATAGCTCGGCGATACTAAGGCGTTTATATCCCTAGGTATTTATCTAGGTATTAATTATAATACCCTCCTTACTTATAGAGTATTATAATAGGAGGAGGTCCCCTGCCCCTTTAGGGCGGGGAGCTTTAGCGAATAGTTGCTATATCTTCCTTAGTTATCCCCTTGAGTTAATAAGGAAGAATATTAACTAGTACGTGTTTTAGCTTATTATAGAGGACCTATTAAACCCTTCTAATATAGGGGCGCGCGCTACTATAGGTTATAGTTATAGGGACTTTACTAGTTAACTACTAATAATATTAACTTATAAATAGGAGTCTATATCTACTACTACTTCTTATTTAGCGATATTCTAGAGAACGATTATCTATCTTTTCATAGTATCTCCCTTTAGAAAAGTATCTAGTTTTAATATAAGCATAGGGGTTACTAGTATAATCCCCCGGCCTACTCTTTTTCTAATAGGTCGAGGTCCTCTACCTCCCTTATTAATTAGATTATATTAACCCTTACCTTATTAGTAAACGCTTAGTATCTTATTAGTATTTTATTTATACTCTATTATTTATCTAGGTAGTCTACCCTCTTATACCCCTTCTTCTTATAGCTAAAGTATACTAAGGGGTTAGATATTATAAGTCGTGCGCTAGGTCTAAATATAAGCTAGCTCTAGTTAGGTCCCTATATTATAGCGCTAGCTAATTAGTAAGGTATTAGGCTCTAAGAACCTCGCGTAGTCCTATAACTAGAGCCCTGCTAGCCTACCTTTTAGCTTACCCTTGTTATAGGGGGTACCCTTAGTATATACTCCTCGCCTATATACCGCTTCCTGCTTTTGCTCCGCAGGGCCTCGCTACCTTATTAGTAATATATCTCCTATAAGCGTTCCGCTTCTATAGTAACGTCTCTTAGTCTCTATATCTTAACCTTTTAATGCTTAAGCTCCTTATATAGAAAGGGGGCTAGTTAGAAGTATAGTATATAGGCCTTAGCTTTACTATCTTCTATACTAACTATACCTAAGTTCTAGTATATTACTAACTATTTAGTAAAGAACTATATTAGTAACTATATCTCCCTCTACCTTATTATATCTAGCTTCTCGTAGTACCTCCGCTCTTAAAGCTCTAGATTAATATATTATTAGTAAATAAACGCTATAAAGTTAGCCTAGGCTAGGTCTCCCTCTAGCCTAGCCCTATAGTATTACTACTAGGTCTATAGGGAGGGGCTTATCTTTATAAGTACTTATTAAATATATTGCTCTAGCGTGCTACTAGTATATAGTTAGTATCTATCTTTAACTACTTAGATCTAGTTACTAACCTAGTTTATAGTAAAGTCCTCGCTTATAGTATAGTAATTCTATATAGGGGGTTTCTTATATTCTCTCTATAGCTACCTTATTACTAGATAGTTAGCGAGCTCCTATAATAAGGTAGTAGTTTATTCCTTATACCTCTACTACTATAGATATATCTACCCTATAAGGCTCTCCTACTATCTCTATAGTAGTCTTATTACTTAGGTAAGGATGCTTAAGATACTAGCTTCTTAGGGGGTCTTAGGCGGGGTACCCTATTAGCTACTACTCGCTATTTATTTACTAAGTAAAAGTCGCTCTATTAGTTCTAGCGTTACCTAAGACCTAGCCCGCCCCCTTAGGGTAGCCTCTCCTGCTACTTTATTATAAGGATTATCTAACCCCCTAGCGTAGCGTCCACGCTATATTCCCTATATCTCAGGGCTTAGTAAGCGACCTATATTATATTAGCTAAGGCCCTATTAGTTATATTCTATATACCTAGCCCGGAGTTTATTATAGTTAAACTCTATTACTAATTCGTCCGTTGCTAATATGTTAGTATACTATTGCTAGTTTATTTTAGATATTCTAACTAGCGCTAGTTTCTTAAATCGAGGTAGAAGTAATAGAGTTATAAGAGTATAGCTATAGGCCTAAACTAGGAAAGGCTAGAATACTAAAACGTAGGTATACGTAGTTATATTAGACTATTACTTAACCTTCTAAGTCTCTAGCTTATAGAGTTTTCTTAAGGGGGTATATATTCGCCGCTAATTCGCTAATGTTTTGCTAATATCGTTGGCTCTGCATCCTATACCCGCTATTATTCCTTATACCTTACCCCCTTATATATTATTATAACTATTATTATTTAACTAGCAACTCATAGCTAATATAGCTAAGATAGCTATATATAATACTAATATAGAGATTAGTAGTCTTACTAAGCTAATAAGTATAGCGAGATTAACTAGATTAGTAACTAGAGACTAATAAACCCCTTACTATTATAGCCTTAAGTACTAAGAGCAACGTGCTAACTTTAGAGAGATATTAATATAGAGAAGCTACGAATTCTTTTAAGATAAGAGCGTTATTAGGAAGACCCTTCTATATTAAGTAATAAGACTTAAAGTAGATCTATAATAGCTTAGAGTAGTAAGATCGAGGTTACTAGACCTTTCCTATATTTATTTAGTTATATAGTTTATATTATTTTCCTTTTTTATTTTATTTAAAGAAAGTTATAACTACTTACTTTATCTTTCTATTTAGAAGCTATTATAATAATAACTTTACTTTATTAACTATAATACTCTATTACTTTAACTATATAATATTAACTTCGATATTTATAACCCTATAAGTATTATATCTTCTTCTTCCTTAGCTAACTTAGATACTAGATTCTCTTCTAATAAGGGGAAATAGCCTAAAGAGAGATTTATAGGAGCCTCGTCTAATAAGATATAGCCTTATACTATAGGGTAGCTAGCCTCTAATAATAGTATAGATAGGTCTACGAATCCTACTTCTAGCATAAGAATAACGCCCTTAAGCACTCTACGTTCCCCTAAAGGAAGTTATATTAATTAGGATATTGTAGCTCTTACTAATCTCCTTATAAGACGTCTTCCTATTATAGTAATAACTCCTTATTTAACTAGAGCGCCTAAGTTTATTAGTACTAATATCTCCAACTTTATTACTAACTATAAGAGCTTTTTAAAGCTTTACTATAAGACTAATAAAGATATAAAGAACGAGGTCTATATATATAGCTCTAGTGATTATTAAGATATAGTAAAATCTTATATTAGTAAAGCTAAAACCTAGAATAAAGCTAAGGGGAGACTTCTATACTAGTTTAGATTTATAGACCTAATGTCTCGTTAAGATCCTAATAAGGACCTTTAGAACCTAGTTATAGGATCTTATATTAAGGATAATAACTCTTCCTAGGTTATAGCGTTAATTAGTACTATTTAATAGCTTTAATAGAGAGCTATCTAGCGTAGAGACCTAGAACTTACTAATACTAAGCTTATTCGCATTACTTATTACTATTTTTTAAAGAGGGCTATAAGAGCTATAGCTTAAAGTCTTAACTACTAGCTTACTAAGGTTATTTTAAAGTAGTAGGTTATAGTAGAAGACGCCCTAATTAAATAGTCTACTACCCGCTAGAAACTTTAATAGTTATCTAGCCTTATTAAGCCTAAACTAATAATAATACTTTAAGTCCTTACGAAGATAATTCTAATAAAGCAGAGGGCTAAAGCTGAGGAGCCCTCTATAGCCTAGACTACTAGCTTAATTATTAACTCTAGAGAACTTTAGGATCCTAAATATTAATAAGGCTAATTATAAGATAGATATCTTAACCCTTATTAAGAGAGTTACTAGCTAAGGAGATAATACTTTTAATCTAAATATTATAGAAGCTACTAAACCTTATAAATAATAATCTTAGGACTATTTATAGATATAATACTAATAATAGTAGTACTTCTACCTATAAGCCGGATATAGGGACTACTAAGGAGGATACTAGCTATACTAGGGATTTAGAAGAGGTAGAATAGGAGGAGGCTATAGAGGCTTCTAGTAAGATAAACTACTATAGTATATACCTTTCTAGGCTATAGGGGCTTACTAGTTTTATAGCGCTATGAATTATATTATTATTAGCTATATTAAGTATCTCGAGGCTAGCTAGAATAGGGTCTGCTACTACGTATCGCCCTACTACTTTCTTAATACCCTAGATATAAGTACTAAGGTTAAGACGGGTATTATTAATAAAGGCTATAACTATAAATTAACTAATAGTTAGATAATTTTAAAGTATATCCTAATTAACGAGGATACCTTTATATACTATATAGTTACTCTGAGTAAGTTAGTAGAAAAGTAATAGCTAAAGCTTCTAGAGGAGGTTATAAGAGTTATTAGTTATAATAAGATATACCCTAAACTATTAGTTAGCTTTATAAATTTATTAAAGGATATTACTTAATTATACGATATTATAGATATAATATTCTTTAGCTTTAAGCTAAAGAACTAGTATATTAACCTAGTAGAAGATATCGCTACTATAGAAAGAGGGAAAGCTAGAGAGTATTATATAGAACCTTATAATACTTCTTATTACTAGGCTCCCTAAATAATAGATCTACCCACGATTTAAAACACTCTTATTTAAATTACTTAGAGAGTTATAGAGCTCCTAGATAATAAAGAAGATACTAAAGATATTATATTACTAGACGCCCCTAAGGAATAAGTTAAGTAGTAGAAATAAGATAAATAAGATAAGCCTCGGATTTAATATAGTAATTTATAAACTAGCTATACTCTTACCCTAGAGCTATATAATAAAAGAGTATATAGGAAAGTAGCTATCCCTAAAGCCTTCTTTTATTAGAACTAGCCTAACTAGGATAGAATAGTTTATAATACTACTAAAGCTATAATTACTAAGTATAAGGATAGATATAACTTAAAGGTATAAGAGGTTTTTATTCCTACTAATATTATACTTCTAGATTAATTTAATAAGATAGGAGAAAGTAATAAGGAGCTATAGGAATAAATAGAGCGATAGAATAATAATAAGAACTATTCTAAAGGCTAAGCGACTTTAGCTACTATTTCTATAGACTTACCTAAGGATTTATAAACTAAGGTAATTTGATTTAATTACTATATAATTAATCCTATTTCTAAGATAGGTACTATAATAGAAGATTAGGATTTAGTATTGCTTCTACTACTGAAACGTATTACTATCCTAGACTTTATTATAACCTACTAGTAGATTACTATTACCCTTTATAGCCCTGCGAATATATTAATTAGGGGGATTATTAATAGTAGCTCTACTATTAACCTTATTAGTAAAAGTTATATTAAGCGCCTAGGCTTAT
Source organism: Colletotrichum ledebouriae (assembly GCA_036785755.1). Taxonomy (NCBI): domain Eukaryota; kingdom Fungi; phylum Ascomycota; class Sordariomycetes; order Glomerellales; family Glomerellaceae; genus Colletotrichum; species Colletotrichum ledebouriae. The sequence goes on from JAVHLU010001917.1 coordinate 22,660, forward strand.
AGAGCGATATAGTTAAGATAAATATAGGGATCCGTAGGATTGCTAATAGAGAGCAGAGGACCTAGTTCATAAGTATAATTATAGATAACATTTATATTAGTAGTAATTAGATTTAGGATATTAGCTTTTTTACTTTCCCTAAAAATACTTATAATAAGGGCCTAGTACTAGGAGCTCCCTTTATCTTAAAGACTTAAATAACGCTAGATTATATATAGAACTAGATTATTAGAGACCTTTAGTCTAGGAATAATAAGATTAATATCCCGCTATTATTTTATATAGGAGACTTAACTACTTAGTTCCTAGAAATTATTATTAAGATAGAGTATTTTATTTCTTCTTAGTATTAATATACTCTCTTATCTCCTATAGAAGAGGGGAAATAAAAGCTACTATTAATAGACCTAATATAGTAATAAGATTAGACTTTATAGGAGATAATTAGTAAGTTAATAACGCTAAGAATAAGGAAGAGCTAGATATAACGCTGGGGAGTATAAGTATATACTACGATATTAAAGCAGTTTAATAAGCTTTTAAAGGCTCTTATAACCTATTAAATAAAGTTAAGTAATAGTTAGACCTAGATAGGGAAGTTATTACTATTTTTAAAGAATACAGGGTAGTTTTTCATAAAATCCTAGAGATTATAATTTATAACGAAGTTACTCCTAAGCTTATTAAGATCTATAAAGCGATTATAAGTATAGGGTATATAGTAAGATATAATAGCTATAGTATTAATTATTAATACTATATTTATAGACCTAGGAAAAGAATATTAAAGAAGAAAATACCTAGGAGGAAGTATAAGTTAGTATATTAGAAAGGTATTAAAGTTATTATAGCTATAAATACTACTTTCTCCTATAATAATTATAAACCTATACTAATAACGCCCGTATTACTAATAGAAGATAT
>JAVHLU010001918.1:0-23580 GCA_036785755.1 Colletotrichum ledebouriae
CTAGTGCAAGTATAAGAATAAGAAGAAGGGGATATATTTAGAGAATTATTTATATTATAATAGCTAATTACTATAGATAGTAAATACTAGTAAAGGGGGGGGGGGGGGGGGGGGGGGGTAATATTATAGCGCTAGGTTAGGCCTACCTAAATTTTAGATTATATAACTTATAGGTTATATGATTACTAAGCGACTCTTTAGCCTTCCCTAGCTGCGCTAGCCTATAGTTAGACTTTTCCCTTCTTTAACGTAGAATCCACTTAATGTAGCGTAATTGAAGTGTGCTAACCTTCGCCCATTTGCTGTTCGTGATACTTACCCTCTAAACTATAGAGTTAAGTTAGAGGGGAAGGAAGTTTTACTACTAGCCTAACGCTATATAGAAAGTTATTAATAACTATTTTATTAATAATAGCGAGGTAATAGATTAATAAAGTAATTAGTTAGGAGAAAAACTTACTATTAGTAATAAAGTATAAGAAAATACTTTCTACTAGTAAGGGTAATATATATATTAGTAAATCTATTTAGGTTTTTAAGAAGTTAGTATTAAGTAGAAAGTTAAAGTTAGAGGAAGTTATTAATAATAAGGCTATAATAGAGAAGGCTTAAGTAGATCTTATATAGTTTAAAAGTAAATTATTACTAGATAAGTTTATTATGTTTTTAATAACTTAAGTAAAAACGTTATTAATTTAGTAGTATTAGAAGTAATATTATAGAATAAACTACTAAGTAATATTATTAAGAAGGTATATATTTCAAGGATTTTAAAGTAATAATTATTAGTACTTTTAGAGTAGTTAAATTAGTAGTTATATAATAGTAAAGAATTATTATTATTATAATTAATAATCCCTCTAATCCTCTTATATTAATGCTACTACTTAGGCTTTAATTTTTCTCAACTTTATACTTACTATACCTCTTATTTACCCTCCATTAGTATTTTTTCCCCTTATTATTATTATTAAAGTTAGTATTACTACCTTTTTATTTATCCTCTATATATTAAATTAGGAAGTTATAAAGCCTAGGTATAATATAAATAATTACTATTTAATTCTAAAACCTATACTCTAGCGCTATAGTGCGAATAATCTTCTATTTCTTCCTTAACTAATTAAAAACTTATTTTATAATTATATAAAGCTAGCTATAATAGAGGTTATATAGCTCCTCTATTATTTCTAGAGGTTTATTAATATCTCTCTAATTTTATTAAGCTCGGAATTACACCGTAGCCCCTTTGCAAAAAGACTATAATAAATTCACCTAGTTCGCAGGTATAATTCGGGAAATACTATATAAGTATTTTAACCTATACCCTCTACTAATTAAGGAAAATAATATAAGAACCCTATATATTCCTACTACTTATAAGTAAACCCTCTAAATATTATAAAGTCGGACGCGCGCTATACTAGGGCTAATTATATTAGAGCTAAACGGGCTACTAAGGCTCTTATAGCCTAGAACCGCCCTCGCTAAACCTTCTAATAAGGTGCTATAAAAGCTATTATATAAGATAACTCCTTAACCTAAAAGGTCGACCTTCTAGTAAGGTGCTATAAATATTACTATATAAGAGGTAACTCCTTAACTAAAGAGGTCTTTCCTAAGAGGTTCTTATAGCTAGAAGTATAAGAAGCTCTACTATAAGCAGGGCCTTATACCTCTCCCTCTTCCTTATCCTTATCCTATATAAAGTCCTAGGTATACCTATAACCTATAATAAATCCTTAACTATATTAGCACTAGACCCTGTATATAAATACGCTAAGCCCGAGCGAGGCACGCCCTTTAATATAAATAATATAAAGGGGGTTACTAGAGAGTTTAGCCTTAATATAATTAATAAAACCTACTCCTTTATTAACTACTCTACTATATATAGAGATCATATTATTAATATAACCCTTAAGAGGGCTTACCTTAATACCCCTATAGGGGACTCTATAAGGTGCGATAGTATTAGAGCTAAGTAAGTAAACTTAGTAGTAGAAGTTTAGCGGGTTATTATATACCCTATAGAGTAGCCCTTCTTCGAGCAGGTCCTTTATATTACTAAGGTAGAGGTAGCCTAGGTAGCCTAGGCTTATTAAGGGAATATTAGTAAGTATAGCTTGCGCTAACTGCTTTAATATAGAGAGAGCGTTGCTAATAATAGTATAGCTAGCGGATAAAGCGGTAATAGAAGTAGTATTAGTAGCGCGGGTAGTGCGCGAGAGGAAAAGTTAATAGTTTTATAATCTATTAAATAATTAAAAACTACGTTATTATTAATATAAAGTTAAAGATCGTAAGGCTATAGGCACGTATAAGTATAGCTATAGTTAGGAGAGGATCACGTAACTAAAGGCTATATATTATTAGGAGGCGCGGAGTTAGAAGGTTTGTTACACTTAAGTAGGTAAAATCACTATGCAGTGGCTAGAGGCCTCTCTAATTTTATAAATAGTACTAGTCTTTATAATATAGGATTATAAGCCCATTATAATTACTAAAACCTATATTAATAAGGAAGTATTTTCTAGTTAGTATTATAAACCCTTAATTAAAGGCGAATATTACTAACTAGGCGTTATAAATAGAGCCCTCTATACTAATAAGTATATATAAGAAGCTATGATTAAATTATACTACTATAAATATCTTTTAGTTAACTATACCCTTATAACTTCACTACTTTTTTTACTTATTTCCCTTAGAGAGAGAGATATATATATATAAGGGTATTATTAACTACTCTAATATACTTAGTAAAAGCCTTATACTTTAAGTCTTTTTTAATCTTATTAGAAACCTCTCTTTCCTCTACTAGCTTTACATATACTTAGTAAAAGCTTATAAAATATAATAGGATCTTATTAAATACTAAGGAGAATATTAACTAACTCATTTAAAAGAAATATACTATTAGATATTATAAGTTACTTATTATTAGTATAAAGATAAAGATTATTACTTTTTATTTATAAAAAAGATATTATATCTCCTTTAGGATAGTATTATTTTAAAGCTATCTTATAAGAGCTCTAAAGTAATATTTGCTTAGATAAAATAAGGTAAAGAACTATCTATTTAAGCTTTTTAAAAGATAATAAGTAAAATCCCTTATAGCTTCTAGCCCTCCTAGGTATATAACTTTCTTCTCTAACTAAGGAATACTTTAAATATTACTTAAAGCTATAACTATAATAGCTATAATAACTACTATTATTATAATTATAATCTTATTAGCCTTATTAGCCTTACTATTTTATGCTATTATTAACTACTAAAGTTTCGCTATACTATATAGTATACTTAGAGGGTCCTTAAGAGTACCCCCTTTAAATTTATATAATAATACAATCTATAATAGAAAATTTATAAGGGGTTAAATAGGGGTAGTATATACTAAGATTTATATACATTAAGTATTCTATAGTCTAGAGTTAGTATAGAAGTTACTAGTAAAAAATACTACTTAAATAGGTATAATCCCTTAAAAAATGAATTTTTAAGTTATTTTTTAGGGCGCTAGACCGTACCGTGGACCGTACCGCGAGTTATCGATCACACCCTTGCTCCATTAAGGCATTGGTGACCGATGCCGCGCATACACATACCTGCGAAAGCCAACACACTGGTCCAGATCGTCCAGTCCCCTTGAGTGGATGAGTTTGAATGTTCGTCATGCTGCCTCGCAGCGAACCAAAACGCCAATTTGTGGAACACCAATGTGTGGAACTTTTTAGAGCTGGAAGTACATGTCCTTGCCCCTGATAACCCAGCACCCTGTTTCACCCCCTCCTCCCTCCCCTAGTCTCTGATCCGCTTCTTCAGCGCTTCAGAAAGACCTCTGTCTTTCGATTGGGGTAGTATTAAGAGGGTCGTTAAACTGGCGGTTCTTTTGATGCTTAGGGTAATTTATCGTAAGAAGGGTATCGATAAGATATGGGCGTTAAGGTATCTTAGCGGCTTAGTTTAGATTGATTTGAGATGCCTATAGTTTCGTTACTACACTTAGATAGAGCACTTCGACGATTTATTTTATAACCTCAGATTACCTATAGAGGTTTATGGTGTCCTATAGCTTATTCTGAGTCTTCTAGTTCAAGGTTTTGATCAAAATCGTTAAGGTAGTTAGTAACTACTGCTAAGTTTTTATTCATCATTCGGCGTGGAAAAGACCCCGTTTTTTGCGGACATAAAGGTTACTAAGTACTAAGAACCAAAACGCACCACTTTGCTTTAAGATCCATTGGAAGGCCAAGATGGGGACGATTCCGACGCTCCGGTCTTTTCGAATCAGACCACCGAGGGTTCAATGCCGAAGGTCCTATGACGAAATCTTGACAAGGAGATTCAGAACTCGTCCAAGTGGGACTGAACTGCAGAGGGCTTGGCAAGGAAGCCCGGCGAATATACCCCAGCATTATGAGAGCCGCGCTCTGTTCAGCCCAGACAATCTGAAGGTGCCGCAAGACAGACAGTGCCTCCACACCTTTGATCAATTCAGCCACACAATCGAATCTTCGATACATTCTCGGGTGCCATCCTCAGACATGAACTTATACTACTATGTCGCTTACACATGGGTTCAACAGCTACCTTCTTATGCGGAAGTTAGGTCCCGATGTGGCATCTCGCAAACCCACACATTAAGCACAAGAGAACTAGCCAAGCTGCGGGCAGACGTCGTATTCTCCTTCGCGTTATAATGATAGGCAGCATGCATGGTTGGCCGAGGAACCGGCTGACTGTATCCCCGGTATCAAACTCTGGTATACTGCCCTTAATTTCTGAGGCCTGTTTGTGAAGACATGCGCAGCAATATGAGCGATATCGACAGTGAGCTGATGTTCCCACTTGGCTGCAGCGTCCGTCCGATGTGATACACGCTGGGAAATCCTATCCTTGATGGTTTGCATCCGCTAACGGGCGTGAAAACGCAATCGTCAGGCCCGACAAACGTGACTTGGTAGGATGACGTGGAACTTTGCCGAAGCTTCCTTGCAGCCGAGGTCTCTGAGAGACTGAGACTGTTAAGGTGACACTCCGACGCGGCTCGCTGCTCGGTTTCACTACCGCCAGCACCTTCACTAGGCCAACGCGCTCATCACTAATTTCAATCCGAGACATATCGGCCGTGTTGTCCTGTGAACTGGTCTCATTCTCTCTTTGAAGCGACAACAGGATATGAACGTGTGTTCTCGTCTGACCTTGCCTTGAGACCGTAGTCGAGGCTGCGCCAGATCAGAAAAGACTTACATCGAGCTGGCGGACTGAGCCAGTTGAGCGACCCAGGTCGGGTAACGTCCAGTGATTGCTAGGATCCCCGGACAGATCTCAAGTGCATGGTGCAAGTAGGGCGAATTCTCCCCCATCAATGTTGGTCTGTGAATCCGCTTCCAAATCCTATCGAATGGTGGAGAGGGGGGATCATTGCGTTAGGCTTTTGTGTCTCTAACAAGTAGTTGCCACAGGTTTGATAGCCTGCTGCAAGTCGTCGCGTGTTGCCTTGGTTTTCGCCGCATCCGCGCTGTTGATGCGATGGTTTGCAGCAGACGTAGAGACAGACGCGCAACTAATCCGACGCGATCATCAAGTTCCGCACTTCGCGTCTACCCCATAGGCTGAGGATTAACGGTCCTGGGCAGGGTGTGCGGCCCGAGGTCAGTCCGTCTGGCAATTCCAATTCGTCCTTGGCAGCGAGCTGAGTTATCTATTTGCAGCGCAGCTCGTCTCTGTCGATGCGAGACCCAGATGGATTATCCTTTTCGCGCGATGTAATGTCGGTGACAGCGAGGGGGAAAATCTCCTCTCAAAATGTCCATGGCACTTCTTCTCATCGACCCGTCTCCGACTGATACACACAGACTTTGCTGTTCTACCCAATTGTCTCGACCGAATCCATGGCATCGGGTCAGCAGCTTCTGAGTACCCGTGCAGTCATGTTCGAACAATGTCCGACTCGAGAAGAACCCGAGCTTCATCTCATCCTCCTTTGCTTGCAAGTTTTTTTGCAATGAAATCCCAAACCAACCGACGCAGCGCGCGAACAGCGTCGAAAAATCAAATAGTGTGACATGCTCAGTGCAGGGCTATACAATGGCTCCCATTGCTGTAAGTGACCAATTGTATCCGTACTTCCATAATTAGAGCCACTAAGAACCCCGCCGTTCCCGACCCCAGGCGGCCCCCTAGTTCTGCGGTCCGAAGTTCTTCCTGCCTCAGTGGCGACGGGACTGGGCAGGCCAATATTAGGTAAGGTTCCAAAGCGAGGTAATTCAAGGGCAAGTCCTACATTTTCAGATCCACAGGTCGGACATCGCAAACCTTAGCCAGCAGAATCGTTATTGACAAACGAACTTGGTTTGGTAGGCGAAGGATACAGAGTTCAAGTTCCCTCGTGTTTCACAAGAGTTCACGCCAAGAAAGTCACAGTGAAGCGACGCCTGCAGCGCAGTTCTCTAACGTATTCATCTCGAAAAGTCCCGTTTCACTCGACGGGTGGCCTTATTCGTGTTTTGCCGAATATGGATGCCGAAATCAGAACCGTTTTGCCCAACATCGACCCGGTGGTCTCTGAATACTCGGTGGGCTACTTGACGCATGCCTCAACCATCTGGTCTGACGAGGAGGAGCAATCTGGTCCATCACCTCTGGCAGAGGCCGCCTCCACTGTCACCGAGCTACTTCTCTCTGCCTCTGGAAAGCCCGACGCCAAGCTTCAAGAAAAGATTGAAAAGCTCGTCGAGAAATGGGTTGAGAAGTACAGTGAGGCGAACGGGTCCCAGCGAAGCGGTCCGTCAGCGGTAAAGCGCCTCGATCAGAGTTACCAAGTCGGCTCTCAGCGCAACATGTCTTCCACCCTCGCAGTAGCCACTGGCGCTGTTGACCTTGAATCTGCCAATGCTCGCAAGGTCGAATCCAAAGTTGACCGAAAGAAACTGGAGAAGGCAGAGCGCAAGATTGCTGCCAAGCAGCAGAAAAAGACCTTCAAGACGGTTGAGTACGAGGCGTCCAAGCTGCTTCATGAGCCTGAATCCACTCAATCCTATGAAGAGTTCTACATGGCCGTCAACCCTCTTCAGTTGGGTGCTGCTGGTGGAAATAAAACGAAGGATATCAAGTTGGACAATGTGGATGTCTCCATTGGCGGACAACGCATCTTGACTGACACGAACTTTACTCTGGCCTACGGACACAGGTATGGTCTTGTTGGACACAATGGCGTTGGTAAATCGACTCTGTTGCGCGCCTTGTCACGTAGAGAGATACCGATTCCGCCCCATATCACTATTCTCCACGTCGAGCAAGAGGTGCGCGCGACGACTACGGCTTTCTGATGCTGTTAGCTAACAAACATCCTAGCTCACGGGTGACGATACTCCTGCAATCCAAGCTGTGCTTGATGCCGACGTTTGGCGCAAGGTCCTCCTCAAGGAGCAAACGGCAAGCGAGATCTCACTTCCCATCAACTAGTTGTTGTGCTAATCGACAACAGGAAATCACTGAAAAGCTCTCAGCAATCGAAACACAGCGGTCGTCCATGGCAGACACATCTGCGGACGCCGCAAAGCTCGACAGGGACAGGGAATCTCTTGACAACAGACTTGGTGACATCCAGGGCAAGTTGGCAGAGATGGAATCCGACAAGGCAGAGTCGAGAGCGGCAAGTATTCTGGCGGGTCTCGGCTTCTCGGCTGAACGCCAGCAAAATGCCACCAAGACGTTCTCTGGTGGTTGGCGTATGCGTCTGGCATTGGCCAGAGCGTTGTTTTGCGAGCCAGACCTGCTGCTTCTCGACGAACCGTCCAACATGTTGGATGTTCCTTCTATCGCCTTTTTGTCGAACTATCTCCAGGGCTACCCGAGCACTGTCCTCGTCGTCTCCCACGACAGAGCCTTTCTCAACGAGGTTGCAACCGACATTATTCACCAGCACTCGCAACGTCTCGACTACTACCGCGGAGCCAACTTCGAGTCCTTCTACGCCACCCGTGAGGAACGCAAGAAGACGGCAAAGAGGGAGTACGAGAACCAGATGGCTCAGCGCGCCCATCTCCAGGCCTTCATCGACAAATTTCGTTACAATGCAGCCAAGTCGTCGGAAGCGCAGTCGCGTATTAAGAAGTTGGAGAAGATGCCGGTGCTCGAGCCGCCCGAAACCGAGTACAGCGTCAAGTTCAAGTTCCCGGATGTGGAAAAGCTTTCTCCCCCCATTATTCAGATGACTGGCGTCACGTTTGGCTACACTAAGGAGAATGTTTTGCTGCGTAACGTAGACCTTGACGTGCAGTTGGATTCGCGTATCGGTATCGTCGGACCCAACGGAGCGGGCAAAACGACAGTGCTCAAGTTGTTGATTGGGAAATTGACCCCTACATCTGGGCTGATTTCTCAGAACCCTCGTCTTCGCGTTGGCTTCTTTGCCCAGCACCATGTGGATGCCCTGGACCTCACGATGAGTGCAGTGAGCTTCATGGCCAAGATGTATCCCGGCAGGACAGACGAAGAGTACCGCAGGCAACTAGGCGCCTTTGGTATTACAGGAACGACAGGTCTTCAGAAGATGGCGGTGTTGTCCGGTGGTCAAAAATCGCGTGTAGCGTTCGCATGCTTGGCGTTGACCCAACCTCATATCCTGGTTCTCGACGAGCCTTCTAACCATCTGGATATCGAGGCCATGGACGCGCTCGCCGACGCGCTGAAGGAGTTCCAGGGCGGTGTCTTGATGGTTTCTCACGACGTCACCATGTTGCAGACGGTGTGCACGTCGCTCTGGGTTTGCGATGCTGGAACGGTTGAAAAGTTCCCAGGAGATGTACAGGCATACAAGAAGAGAATTGCATCGCAAGCAGACGCGGCGGGTGTCGTCAAGGCTCACTAGATGTAGGCAGCACGGAGAAACTCCGTTACCTTTGTTGCGGTCCAAGTGAAACTGCCTGGCCCGGGTCATAGTCAGTCGTCCGTCGTGCCCTTTTTTTTTCGCTAATTCGTAGACTGATCTGCCTAGCTAAGCTCGGGATATATGATGGCTGTCAGGTCACACCGGAAGCTCATTTGGCAGCAATGGAGTCCCCTGAACTGTCGAGCTCCACCAGCAATTTAGCGTCTCTGCTGCTGAGCGCCAGAGAGTGATGCCGAGCAATGCCATTCGTTGAGCGGCTCTACCAGGCATTGACTTTCGATGGAGCTGGCTAGCCAAAGGATGTTGTGCCCCCTGCCTGATACTATCTCTCTGCGATCTCCTTATTCTGCTTCCACTTTGAAGTACAAAACTTAGGACCAGTGAAAGGTTCAGGGCAATGGCTCCCCGGGTCATGGGTTGGAAAGAAATAAAGACATCCGAGGAAGACCAGAAAAAAAAGGCAAGGAGAAATATAGGAACCATTAGAGTACGTACCTGGTACGGCCAATTGTTGGTAGCTGGTATTTTGACGGTGCAGTTTTGGTATTTGGCCCGAGCTAAACCCAATATATTAGCGAAGCTTCTAATACTACGCCACACCTATATTACCTACTATCTATCGAAGTACCTTAAGTTTACAGTATATTCATCGGAGTTTTAAGGCCCCTGAGGTTATCGCCAAGCTTATTATTATTTTTCGTTTTAACGCGATCGACTTATATATACCTTCACGATTATATAATATATTAACCCGGGCGCCCTTATTTATAACTCTTTTTTTCTTTAGTATAATACCTATATTATAGTAGTACTAGCGGGCTCGCAGCTAGCACTCTTTAAAGGTATTACTATTAATCTCTAATATCGTAAGCATCTATAAAGGCGTAAATTTAGCTAGTAAATAGTTATTTACTAGATAGTAGCGATATTATTATTATACTATATAATCTCGCTTATAAATATACCTAAGAAATACTAGTACTTCGTAGGTTATTATATATCGTAGCGAAGGTAGCGCGGCTAACGGATATGGTTAGATCGGGCCAAATACCAAAACTATACCGTTAAAATACCAGCTACCCAATTGTTGGCGCTATGTCACCTCGAAACCCCAGTGTCAATTGTCGCCGGTGGGTGCCTTGCACCGCTCAGGTTGATACCATACCCGATTTGGGATGAGCACGGGCCCCAATAGTAAACAAGCCCCTTCCTCCCCCCTCCTCTCAGGCCTCGCTGGCCGCTGGCCTGCACCGTGTCCAAGCCGTGGCGGTGAGAACAAAATCGCATCTACCCGCAAACAAAAATCAACATTCTCTCCCCCTACCTACCTAACCTCTCGACCTCATCCACCTCCACCCAACCAAGCCCGCCTTGAAGCTTCGCATAGCTCTCAAGCACCTCTCATCGCCCATCCTCGGTCCCGTTAGCTCAGCGCTATCATTCATCAAAAATGCGTGAGATTGTAAGTGATTCTTTCTGGCAATTCAACCACAACACAATTGCGACGCGTCGGGCGGTGCCTATCGCCGTTGCCCCTGAGCGTACCCCGCCGGCATTTCCACCCCGTCGACACTTAGTCAATCAACTACGACATGCTCCGATCACCGACGTCCTGCTTTGGAACACTTTGCTAACCAAGATTGTTCTTTCTCGACAGGTTCACCTCCAGACCGGCCAGTGCGTAAGTCGAAATCCAAAATAATCCTACTTGACGGCCTAATTGCGGGGCTAACCTCTTTGAACAGGGTAACCAGATTGGTGCTGCTTTCTGGTGCGTATTAAGAAAGCCGACGCTGGGGCGAATTCGAGCTTTCGAAGGGTAGCAGTGTTGACAGTAGAACAGGCAAAACATTTCTGGCGAGCATGGTCTCGACAGCAATGGCGTGTACGTGGTCATGTCCTTATCTGGCTGTACCGGGATTTGACCGCTGATCCTCCCAATAGTTACAATGGCACCTCTGAGCTCCAGCTCGAGCGCATGAGTGTCTACTTCAACGAAGTTTGTTATTCTATAGCCCCCAGAGTGCAAGATAAACATATTGACGAGTACTGACCTTCGCTCCTTCCCAGGCTTCCGGCAACAAGTATGTGCCCCGTGCCGTCCTCGTCGACTTGGAGCCCGGTACCATGGACGCCGTCCGCGCCGGCCCCTTCGGTCAGCTCTTCCGCCCCGACAACTTCGTCTTCGGTCAGTCCGGTGCCGGCAACAACTGGGCCAAGGGTCACTACACCGAGGGTGCCGAGCTTGTTGACCAAGTTCTCGACGTGGTCCGCCGCGAGGCTGAGGGCTGCGACTGCCTCCAGGGTTTCCAGATCACCCACTCCCTCGGTGGTGGTACCGGTGCCGGTATGGGTACTCTGTTGATCTCCAAGATCCGTGAGGAGTTCCCCGACCGCATGATGGCCACCTTCTCCGTCGTCCCTTCCCCCAAGGTTTCCGACACCGTCGTCGAGCCCTACAACGCCACCCTCTCTGTCCACCAGCTGGTCGAGAACTCCGACGAGACCTTCTGCATCGACAATGAGGCTCTCTATGACATTTGCATGCGTACCCTCAAGCTGTCCAACCCCTCCTACGGCGACCTGAACCATCTTGTCTCCGCCGTCATGTCTGGTGTCACCACCTGCCTGCGTTTCCCTGGTCAGCTCAACTCTGACCTGCGCAAGTTGGCTGTCAACATGGTTCCATTCCCTCGTCTTCATTTCTTCATGGTCGGCTTCGCTCCCCTGACCAGCCGTGGCGCCCACTCTTTCCGCGCCGTCAGCGTTCCCGAGCTCACCCAGCAGATGTTCGACCCCAAGAACATGATGGCTGCTTCTGATTTCCGCAATGGTCGCTACCTGACTTGCTCTGCCATCTTGTACGTATTAATCAATTTCGTGGATTGAGGCAAATGCTAATGGAGTGCTTCTAGCCGTGGCAAGGTCGCCATGAAGGATGTCGAGGACCAGATGCGAAACGTTCAGAACAAAAACTCTTCCTACTTCGTCGAGTGGATTCCCAACAATGTTCAGACCGCCCTTTGCTCCATCCCCCCCCGTGGCCTCAAGATGTCCTCTACCTTCGTCGGAAACTCCACCGCCATTCAGGAGCTCTTCAAGCGTGTTGGTGAGCAGTTCACCGCCATGTTCCGTCGCAAGGCTTTCTTGCATTGGTATACTGGTGAGGGTATGGACGAGATGGAGTTTACTGAGGCTGAGTCCAACATGAACGACTTGGTATCCGAGTACCAGCAATACCAGGACGCTGGTGTTGATGAGGAGGAGGAGGATTACGGTGAGGAGGAGGCTCCTCTCGAGGAGGAGGTCTAAGCGCAGTCCAGCTTTGCTCGAATGCTTAGTGCCGCAACCTCGACACCGCCGACGTAACCCACTTGTGGTGGAACTTCACTTCGCGAATCTGGTTAATACCGGAAATTGGGCTTCTAGATTTACCTCTTAGTAGTACGTCTGACGTATCAATCAAGTACGAACAACCAGAGTTCACTCTGTACAAAGATTTGTTTGTTTGCATGGATTCAGAATCCAGCCATGTTCTCTCGCGGCACTTGGACGTGAAGGTTCAATTCTTGTCTATGAGAGTTGCTCAGCAGAATGTCAACGCGATGTAAACGCGTGTCCAATCGCGATGAGCAATTATATCCCTAAGCTACGAAACGCCAATGGGAAACGTCTATAAGTGGGTCACTCATTGCTGACTAAGGCGAGGAAAACTGAGTGAAGTTCCTCAATCACATCAATCAAGCAATACCCACGCGCCGATTGGGAGGTAGCTTGCTGTTCGACCACCACGATGCTTGCTCCCAGCAGAGCACCGGCGTTGAGACAGGCCTTGGCCTCCTCAACGTCCACGACGATCCCGGCTTTCCTTGTGCCTGCCCTGCAACCTCTATTCCGACGACAGTTCTCCTCAACACCGATCAGATCCTCGAAGCTCGGCCGCACGCCGCTCTCGATCCCGCCCGGTGTGGAGGTATTCGTCGGCGAGCCGAAGCTGAAGAAGGACCCGACGAGCTATCTGAAGGTTTACAAGAGAAACGTTTCGGTGACGGGACCTCTCGGTGGGTGCTGAGCGGATCATGGATGGAGATACGGAAACCAGAGGCTGACGCTTTTGGCACAGGCAAATTGGATCTCGAGATCGAGCCCTTTGTGAAGATTGAGCAGGATGCCGAGGCGACACGTGCCCTTCTTTCAGTCGAGGACTCAAATATCAAGGAACAACGCGAGATGTGGGGTGAGTCTGTTCACCTTGGTCCCCTCATTGTCGACCTCTCATGACCGAATAATTTCTCTCTCTCGCACTGTCGAAGCTGTTGGCTGACTTCGTTTTCTTTGCAGGTACAACATGGGCTTACCTTCAGCGCTATATCATGGGCGTCTCAGAAGGCCACACGGCGCTTCTTCGTCTAGTGGGTATCGGTTATCGCGCCTCAGTCGAGCCGCGGAGTGGCAAGGAGGAATATCCCGGCCAGAAGTTCCTCTGCTTAAAGCTTGGCTTCACGCATCCGATTGAGATGGGCATACCCAAGGGCGTCAAGGTCACTGCGGTCTCGCCGACACGAATTTTGCTCGAAGGCATCGACCGAGAAGAGATCATGAGCTTCGCGGGAAGAGTTAGGAAGTGGCGTCCTCCTGAGCCGTACAAGGGCAAGGGTGTCTTCATCAACGAACAGACGATCAAGCTGAAGCAAAAGAAGATCAAATAAGCGGTTGGCGTGTATGGGGTGGAGGATATTTGGGTGGTATTGCTACTACCACCACATCACTGCTACGATTACAGCCATGGCGACGGTGGTCTGTGTCGGACCGGGAGGAGCCAGAGGGCTGTGGAAAGCTGAATATCACTGTACTGGGGAAGGCCCAATTTACACTATTTATCTTGCTGGACCTGGAAAAAAAAAAAAAACCATCCCAAACCATGTCTATTTCCATCTAGCTTGACTTTTGGCTCAGCACCTCCTGAACAACCTTCAAAACGTTGCTGTGTACAGCTGCTGGGGCAGCAATCACGCCCTTGTTGTTCGCCAAAGTCCTACCGACGGAGAAATCCAGTCTCTTGCCCTGGATATCCGTGACTTGTCCACCAGCCTCGCGCACAATCAGGTCACCGGCCGCGTGGTCCCAGATCTTCTCCTGGTATGTCGCCTTAACGGGCAAGCGCAGATAGACGTCACCTGCGCCGCGGGCGATGGAGCCGTACTTGCTCTGGCTGTCCATGCGCACGCTGGGCTTGGTGATGCCCAACTTGGCAGCAATTTGGGCCTGGTCGTCGTGCGCACTGTGACCGGCCTCGACGCTCTCACAGAAGGTCGCAGCCGACATCTCGGAAATGGGCTTCATGGAAATGCGAGCGCCATCGGCGATGGCTCCGTTTCGCAGGGGCCGCGAGGTCGCGCCCTGATTCAGTACGGCGGAGAAGATGACTCCGTATCCCGTGTTATCGGTGGCATTGGAGCCAATGTCGGCCGTCAAAGGCGCCTTGTCATCGACGGGCAGGTTGGGACAGCCGAGGACACCGACCTTGACGTCGCCGTCGACCATGAGGGCCAGGCAGACGGCGTACTGACCGCCACGAAGGAAGCCCTTGGTGCCGTCAATGGGGTCAATGGCCCAGATACGGCCGCTGGCTCCGCCCTTACTGCTGCCACGGTCAATGAGATCGAGCATGCTCTCGGCGCTCTCGATGGGGCCACCCAGGAAGCTCTCGGCCTGGGCGTCTTCCAGCCTGGTCGTGCGCACCAGGTCCCAGATTTGGTCGCGGAGATTGGCGTCGGAGCGCAGCTGAGCGGCCTCTTCCTCGGCAACGATCTCATCCTCGGGGAAGTGGTGGCGGAGGGCGGCAATGATGAGGGCTTGGGCGCCGAAGTCGCCAATGGTGACAGGTGACTTGTCGTTCTTGTCGACGGTTCCCTTTGCCTTCTCGTGGAAGACGCGTTTGGTGAGGATAGAGGCGCGCTGGACGGCCAGCTGGGCGACCTCGAGCTCCTTGGCGTACGAGGACATGGCAGGAAACAGAGTCTGGTGGGCGTTGATATTGGAGTTCGTCGAGGAGAAGATGGCTCGCGAGGCAAAATTCGCAGTGATGACGAAGTGGTTCGAAAGGAGGGAGAGCCGGGGAAAGGCTCGCAAAGACAAGAGAGCCAGGGTCACGACGATGAAGGAAGAGAAGAGAAGACAAGATATAGATGGGCGACGGGGACTCTGTCTGATATTTTGGGGCTCAGGCTTGTTGAGGGGCATGGATCTCTACACAGTGTGTACGTAGGCGGGATGGGTATACTAAGAGAAAGCTGTTCCTGTTGGCCCGGTCGATACGTCATGCCGTCGGTGGGCTCGCGAGATGCAATTGTGGGCGCGCGACGAGCAATTCGCATTTAGGTCGCGGCTTGTGATCTCGCAGTATCGTCACCCTACCTATCAGAGCAACGACGCGACGCAATTTCTTCTGTTTGGTCCTCCACTTGGTGGATGCAAAAATGCCTGACTCGGATAAGACCTGGTGGTACGTTGCCAACTTCAATCGGTGCTTTTGCCGTAGAAGGAGGGGCCGTCTCCGTCGCAGTGAGGAAACCTGTGAGGGTATCCCTTGGGTGTGTGTGTAATGCGATATATTGCTAACTATGGATATAGCTAAGCGGATGTATCTATATATTAGTGCTTATATAATTAGGTAGCCTATATATAGGCTAGCATGATAGTCTACCCCCCTCTAAAAATATAGTACCCCTACTACTAATATCTAAACTCCGTTCCTATTAATATCCGTTATTATATTATTATTATTAGTTCTATTTAATATCGTCCTATTATTATAATAGTATATTATAATTATTAGATTTTGCTAACTTAGATTATAGTACCTATTAGTTATAATTAGGGCCTAGATATTAGTAGATAATAAGGTATTACTTACTAGATTTAATATTATATTATTATATAATATAGTTAGGTACTAATAATTAGTCTTTAGCATAGATAGGTAGGATTAGTAGTAGTTATTATCTATATAGATTAAGTTAGCTAGTAGTTAGCTCTAAGTAATTAACTAAGATAATATTATAGATTTTAAAATAAGGAGGTAGTATAAGCTAGTATATAGATTAGCTAATACGTTCTATAATAATAAATAAACCTATATAGCGTTATCTATATTTAGGTCCTATAATAGCTACTTATAGTAAATTATATCCCTTATATAGTCTTAGATAGACCTTATTATTAATATCAAAAAACTTAGTTATATAGCGTTAGTTATAGTAATACTTTATTATAACTATAGCAATAGTAATAGCGTTATATACTAATATTTATATTACTAGTAGTTAGATAGATATTAGTTATAAGTTATTTATTATAAGTTATTTATTATTAATAATAAGATATTATTAGGAGTAAATCCTTTGATAACTTTATTAAGTAATAATTATATCAATACTAATTAGGTATAGTTAAATTCAAATTCTAAGTATAGTAGATATATTAGCTATAACTTCAGCTCTTAAGGGTATAAAAGTAATATTATATAGCGGATTTAATAGCTTATATTATATATTTAGTTTAGCTATTAGTTTAAGTTATATATAGTAGTATTATGCTAGCTTTATATTATATTAACTTCTATATTATAAATAAGAACTTTAGGTCCTAATCTAAGATAACAATCTTTAGAAATCCCTAGTTAGATAATATTAAGCGACGAGCTAGTTAAGTTCCCTATACTCTAGCTATATTAGTTATCTTACTAGGGATTATAAAAATCTCTTTTACTAACTTATATATTAAAACTAGGGTAGCGTTAAATCCTTTATTAAATAGGGGTAATATTAATATAAAGTTAATAGAGATTATATAATATAGGTATAGGGGTAGAAGGATAGGTTATAGGTTACTATAAGCCTTATATTACTAGATTTAGAAGACTTAGTATTATAGATAATTGTATAAGTAGTTTTATAGCTACTTAAGACTATTATATATATAGTATTATAAAACGAACTCAGATAGCTTATTATAACTAAAGTAGTTATTATTATATATAGTATTAAAGATATTACTAAATTAGGATCTTAGGATATATAGTTATAGGATATAGTTAATATTAGTTTTCTAGAGTAGTCTTTATTTAATTTAAAATAAGAGATCTACCCTATTATCTAGTTCTAGCTTTACGTTCTTATAGATGATATTAAAAATCTTTCGCTATACTAGGTCTATCTTATAGCTATTCTATAGTTTTATTTTAAAGTTAGGTGCGATCTTAATAACTATAAATACTAGTTATTTAATATTATACTTAAGTTAAATACTAGCTATTTTAATAAGTTCTAGTAGGGGTTATTCCTAGATAGGTAGTAAGTAGGTTAGTTAATTATTATTAATTAGGTTATTAAGCTCGGAATTACGCCGCAGCCCCTTCGCAAAAAGACTATAATAAATTCACCTAGTTCGCAGGTATAATTCGGGAAATACTATATAGGCATTTTAACCTATACCCTCTACTAGTTAAGGAAAATAATATAAGAACCCTATATATTCCTACTACTCGTAAGCAAACCCTCTAAATATTACTATATAGAGTCGGACGCGCGCTGCACCGGGGCTAATTATATCGGAGCCTTATATCGGAGCTGAACGGGCTACTAAGGCTCTCGTAGCAACGCCCTCGCTAAACCTTCTAGTAAGGCGAAAGCTACTATATAAGATAACTCCTTAACCTAAAAGGTTAACCTTCGAGTAAGGTGCTAAAGGTGCTGCAAAAGCTATTATATAAGATAACTACTTAACCTAAAAGGTTAACCTTCTAGTAAGGTACTATAAATACTACTATATAAGAGGTAACTCCTTAACTAAAGAGGTCTTTCCTAAGAGGTTCTTATAGCTAGAAGTATAAGAAGCTCTACTACTATAAGTAGGGCCTTATACCTCTCTCTCTTCCTTATCCTTATCCCTTAACTATATTAGTACTAGACCTTATATATAAAAACGCTAAGCTTACGCGAGGTATACCTTTTAATACTAATAATATATAAGAGCTTACTAGAGAGTTTAGTATTAATATAATTAATAAAACCTACTCCTTCTTTAACTACTTTATTATATATAGAGAGCGTATTATTAATATAGCCCTTAAGAGGGCTCTTATTAATACCCCTAGAGGGGATACTTATTATTATATTATAGCTAAGTAAGTAGACTTAGTAGTAGAAGCTAGGTAGGTTATTATATACCCTATAGAGTAGCCCTTCTTTAAGCAGGTCCTCTATATTATTAAGGCAGAGGTAGCCTAGGCCCCTTAGGGGAATATTAGTAAGTATAGCTTGCGCTAACTACTTTAATATAGAGAGAGAGTTACTAATAATAGTATAGCTATAAAGATAGTAACGACTTCTAGCGGACGAAGCAGTAATAGAGGTAGTATTAGTAGCGCAGGTAGTGCGCGAGAGGAAAAGTTAATAGTTTTATAGTCTATTAAATAATTAAAAACCACGTTATTATTAATATAAAGTTAAAGATCGTGAGGCTATCTAGTAGGGTATATATAAGTGTAGCTATAGTTAGGAGAGTTACGATTATATAACTAAAGGCTATATATTATTAGGAGGCGCGGAGTTAGAAGGTCTGTTACACTTAAGCAGGTAAAATCACTATGCAGTGGCTAGAGGCTTAATTAGGTTATAAATAGTAGGCTTCTAATTTATATTATTAGATATAGCTATAAAAGCAAGGTTAATTATATAGTTATTAGGGAGGATATCTAGATCTCCTAGGGCGTTAGCTAGCATAGCGTTATTAGCTAGAAATTAGCTTAATATATTAGGTATAAGGTAGTCTTTTCTAGGTTTATAGATAATACGGATCTTAAACTAGGAGATATACTTTATAGCTTAGATACGCTTCTTATTAGCTATAATATATACTATAGAGTTAGCTATATTATTAACTTACTAAGATTAGATATCTATAATAGCTTTATAGTTTATAAAGAATATAATAAGCGCTATTTAGGTAGATGAGATCTAATATTTGGATTTAGAAATAGTCTATATATAACTAGCTACTTTAAGCTCTATTAACTAGTATTATTTTTCAGTATTACTTAATATTTATAAGATAAAAGAGATTAGCTTAATAGCGTTATATAGGGGGTATTAGTTATTAGCTAATATTAGGACGATAGAATTCTTAATATAGAAAACTTAAATACTAACGCTATTAGATAATATATTAAACTCAATATAAAGTTATTATTCAGGTAAGAAAAATATGAATATTATATTAGCTATTAATATATTCCTAAGTATCTAAAAAGCGTTAGATTCCTTTGCTATTAGTATTAATATATTAATAGCTACTACCTAGGCTTTCTAGGCTAGTTTAGATATCTTACTAGTTTTTATAGTACTATTATTATTGAGTTACTTATATATTCGTAGTAGTATTACTTTGTAATCTTCAAGTAGCTTAGTAATCTAGGCGTATCGTGGGATATAGTATTATAAGCTAGATACTAATCTAAGGAAATACTTAAGGGATCGTGGGGTTATAGGAAATTTAATAGTTTAAATAGCTTCTAATTTAGATATAGGTATACTAAGACTAAATAAGTTAACTATTTTACCTAATATAACTACTATAGGGAAGCTAATATAGGATTTATTAGGTCCTAATAAGATATTAGTATCTAATAGGGCTTAAAGTATATTATATAGGTTATTAAGGTAATTATTAAGGCCTTTAGAGGTAATAATAATATTATTATTATAATATAAGTTAGCGTTAGATATAGATAGGATAGAGTCTATCTATCGTTATATATAGGCATTACTATTTTTATATCCTATTATAGGATATTTAAAGGTGAGTTATCCCTTATAGGTAATAATTATAAAAGCCTATTATAAACTAGGGTAGACTTACTATTCATAGTAGAATGCTATTATATTAAATATAGAAATATATATCGCGTTAGTATATTTAGTAATAATATTATCCTAGGTCTTTATTAGATAAGCATCTATAAGAGCTATATCGTTTAGTAGTTATATATTAATAACTATATAGCCATTTTAGTTTATTATAGTTATTATTTTATTAGACTTTATAGTTTTGTTATCTTATTACTCTCGCTAGATAATAAATACTAGGAATATAAATAGTACTTATATTATTATACGATATAATTTAGGGCCTAACTTATTAACAATATGCTTAATAATACCTTATTCGGGTCCTCCTAATAGGTAGATCTTATACTTATAAGGGATTTACTTATCCTAGTTAGGTTTAAAGTAGATACGTAGTTATTAGTCTTTAGGTATATTAGCAAAGCTAGTATTAGTAAAGATATAAGCGAATTTATTAATTAGTATAATAAGTTATTTAGTATTAGGTTAGTAGTTATATATTTTGATACCTATTAGGTAGTTATAAACTAACTATTATTAAATAAGTATAGTATTAATTATATACTTCTCTAGTTAATATAGCTCCTTAAGGGCGAATTCGGATACTATTATAGCTTTAGATCTATTAACTATCTGTACTTAAGCGGTCGGGTTAATTAATATAAGATATCTAATAAATTAGTTGCGTTATAGGGTTTAGTCTATTATAGTATTATTCTAAATAAGGATCTTAAATAAGGATATATCTATTAATATCGCATAGGATATATAAGAATATTTGCTTTATATTCTTAGTAATATCTTATATTAATAGATAATAATAAATACTCTTAATAAACCATAATAAATACTCTTTATAAATACGCTTCTCTAGAGTATAATACTCCTTCTAAATACTCTTTTCTAGAGTATAATATACTATTTCTATAATAAATACCTTGAGTTATTAAGGAATAAAATAAATAAAATAAGCTAGCTTAATAACCTAATCTTAATAACCTAACCTTAATAACTTAATACCTATACGTATATATATACTATAGAGCTATATAATAGCTTAAATAGTATAATAATAATAATAATAATAAAATAATAGTACTTTAGTACTTTAAAATTCTATATAAAATCATATATATATTATAACTATATACTTTTTAATAAGGAAATATTCCTTATAATATTCTCTATATAACTATATAAAGTAGGGCACTGACTACTTAGTAGTCTAAGCGTAACTACTTAGATGATTAGCCGCTTTTATAGTTATATCTTAGAATAATTTAGCCCCTTACGCCTCTTAGGAGTAATTAGAACTTAGAGAATATAGTATTATTAAGGATATCTTTCGATCTTAATTCCTATATTATTCCCTATATAGTTCTATACTATATTATACTAGATTTATTAAGAATTTCCCTAAATATTATCGCACCCTAATATCTAGGCCTTCCGAGCTACCCCGAGCTACCCGGTATCTCCCATGAGATCTTATAGGATATAATAGGTAAATCGGTAGGCTCGAATAGCAGGTCCTATTATATATTATAATTTAAGATTATATATTATATAGGTACTATTATTAAGGAGTTAGTAGGAATAACTATTATATCCTTAGCTACTACTCTAGCTTTTTAGGCCTCTGGCCACTGCATAGTGATTTTACCTGCTCAAGTGCAACAGACCTTCTAACTCCGCGCCTCCTGATAATACACAGCCTTTAGTCACGTGATCATAACTTTCCTAACTATAGCCGCACTTATATATACCCTACTAGATAGCCTCACGATCTTCAACTTCATATCGATAACAACGTGGTTTTTTATTATTCAACAGACTACGAAACTATCGACTTTTCCTCTCGCGCACCACCCGCGCCGCTAATACCGCCTCCATCACCGCTTCGTCCGCTAGCAGTCCTCTTATTCAGCCCTCTTAAGGGCCATGCCGACGATACGCTCTCTATATGTGACGGAGTGGTCGAAGAAGGAGCGGGTTTCATTGATCGCATCGATGCTAAACTCTCTAGCGAGCTCTCGCGCGTTATTAGCGTTAAAGGGCGTGCCTCGCGCGGGCTTAGCGTTTTTATATACGGGGTCTAGTGCTGATATAGTTAAGGATTTGTCGTGGGTTATAGGGATAAGGAAGAGGGAGAGGCATAAGGCCCTGCTCGCAGAGCTTCTTATGCTTCTAGCTATAAGAACCTCTTAGGAAAGACCTCTTTAGTTAAGGAGTTACCTCTTATATAGTAGCGTTTATAGCACCTTGCTAGAAGGTCGACCTTTTGGGTTAAGGAGTTATCTCGTATAGTAGCTTTTACCTTTAGCACCTTGCTCGAAGGTCGACCTTTTAGGTTAAGGAGTTATCTCATATAGTAGCTTTTCCAGGCCACGAGAGCCTTAGTAGCCCGTTCGGCTCCGATATAATTAGCCCCGGTGTAGCGCGTATCTAACTCTATAATATTCAGAGGGTTTGCTTGCGAGTAGTAGGAACGTATAGGGTTCTTATATTGTTTTCCTTAACTAGTAGAGGGTATAGGTCAAAATACCTATATAGTGTTTCCCGAATTATGCCTACGAACTGGGTGAATTTGTTATAGTCTTTTTGCGAAGGGGCTGCGGCGTAATTCCGAGCTTAAACTCTAGCTTTTTAATAAGATTCGTTATAATATACTACTATAAGGATCTTAATACTATAGGAGTTTATTATTATATAGTTCTTATTATTAAGGATATTAAATTACTTAGGGCCTAGATAATATATACTAATAAGTAGGTTAGCTAATAGGTTATTTATAATAGATACTTCTTCTTAGATAGATATAATAATAGGTTTTCCTATTAAGAGTTATATACCTTAGAAGTATAAATCGAGGATAATATATTAATCTATATAGTAAGTATCTTTACTAATACTTTTAACTATAAGTAGAATAAATTAGATATAGATATTAAGCTCGGAATTACGCCGCAGCCCCTTTGCAAAAAGACTATAACAAATTCACCTAGTTCGTAGGTATAATTCGGGAAATACTATATAGGTATTTTAACCTATACCCTCTACTAGTTAAAGAAAATAATATAAGAACCCTATATATTCCTACTACTCGTAAGTAAACCCTTATATAAAGTCGGACGCGCGCTGCACCGGGGCTAATTATATCGGAGTCGAACGGGCTACTAAGGCTCTCGTGGCAACGCCCTCGCTAAACCTTCTAGTAAGGTACTACGCTAACTCGGATTAGTCTAGGCCTAAAACACATAAAGAACTTTAACTTATAAAGCTACTATACGAGATAACTCCTTAACCTAAAAGGTCGACCTTCTAGTAAGGTGCTAAAGGTACTATAAAAGCTACTATATAAGATAACTCCTTAACCTAAAAGGTTAACCTTCTAGCAAGGTATTATAAATATTACTATATAAGAAGTAACTCCTTAACTAAAGAGGTCTTTCCTAAGAGGTTCTTATAGCTAGAAGTATAAGAAGCTCTATTACTATAAGCAGGGCCTTATACCTCTCCCTCTTCCTTATTCTTATCCCTTAACTATATTAGTACTAAACCCTATATATAAATATACTAAGCCTAAGCGAGGTATACCCTTTAGTATAAATAATATAAAGGGGGTTACTAGAGAGTTTAGCCTTAATATAATTAATAAAACCCGCTCCTTTATTAACTACTCCGCTATATATAGAGAGTATATTATTAATATAACCCTTAAGAGGGCTTACTTTAATACCCCTATAGGGGACTTTATAAGGCGTAATA
>JAVHLU010001919.1:0-23562 GCA_036785755.1 Colletotrichum ledebouriae
ATTTATAAGTAGAGCTATATTATTTATTATCTTTCTAGTTCTTATTAGTTCTAGCCCTTTCTAATAGTACCTAGAGGCGGATTCTTTTGCTCTTTTTAATAGCTTTTATAGGCTTCTTAGAGAGTTATATACCTTTACTACGTCCGTATATCCCTATTATTAATATATATATATATATAATTAATCTACTTTAAATATAATAATAACTTGAGAAATTTATAAGTAATAAATAATAACGATATAAATAATAATAAAAACGTAGTTTAAAAAGAGGAAGATATTTATAGACCTACCTTAGTTCTAAGGGAATAGTAATAGCTATACTTTCTTATAGAATTAAGATAGGAATAATATAGACTCTAAAATCCTCCCTTTCTCTCTTTTTATACTATTAGTAGGTTCTAGCGAGTATATTCCTTTCCTTACCCCCCCTTATATATTATTATAACTATTATTATTTAACTAGCGAGTTATAGCTAATATAGCTAAGATAGCTATATATAATACTAATATAGAGATTAGTAGTCTTATTAAGCTTAAAAGTATAGCGAGATTAACTAGATTAGTAACTAGAGACTAATAAACCCCTTACTATTATAGCCCTAAGAGTAACGTACTAACTTTTAAGAGATATTAATATAATAAAGCTGCGAATTCTTCTAAGATAAGAGTATTATTAAGAAGACCCTTCTATATTAAGTAATAAGACTTAAAGTAGATCTATAATAACCTAGAGTAGTAAGATCGAGGTTACTAAACCTTTCTTATATTTATTTAGTTATTTAGTTTATATTATTTTCTTTTTTATTTTATTTAAAGAAAGTTATAACTACTTATTTTATCTTTCTATTTAAAAGATATTATAATAATAACTTTACTTTATTAACTAGAAGACTCTATTACTTTAATTATATAATATTAACTTTAATATTTATAAACCTATAAGTATTATATTTTCTTCTTCCTTAGCTAACTTAAATACTAGATCCTCTTTTAATAAGGGGAAATAGCTTAAAGAGAGATTTATAGGAGCTTTATTTAATAAGATATAACCTCGTGCTATAGGATAGCTAGTATCTAATAATAGTATAGATAGGTTTATAAATCCTATCTCTAGGATAGGAATAACGCCCTTAAGTACTTTATATTCCCCTAAAGGAAGTTATACTAATTAGGATATTATAGCCCTTACTAATCTCCTTATAAGATACCCTATTATTATAATAATAACTCCCTATCTAACTAGAGCGCCTAAGTTCATTAGTACTAATATCTCTAACTTTATTACTAATTATAAAAGCTTTTTAAAACTTTACTATAAGCCTAATAACGATATAAAGAACGAGGTCTATATATATAGCTCTAGTAACTATTAAGAGATAGTAAAATCTTATATTAATAAAGCTAAGACCTAGAAGGAAGCTAAGGAGAAACTTCTATACTAGTTTGGATTTATAAACCTAAAGTCTTATTAGGACTCTAATAAGGACCTTTAGAACCTAGTTATAGGATCTTATATCGAGGATAATAACCCTTCCTAGGTTATAATATTAATTATTACTATTTAATAGCTTTAATAGAGAGCTATTTAATATAGAGACCTAGAACTTACTCATACTAAGCTTATTTATATTACTTATTACTACTTTTTAGAGAGAGCTATAAGAGCTATAGCTTAAAGTCTTAGCTATTAGCCTATTAAGGTTATTTTATTATAGTGGGTTATAGTAGAAGACGCCCTAATTAAATAGTTTACTACCTACTAGGAACTTTAGTAGTTATCTAGCCTTATTAAGCCTAAACTAATAATAACGCTTTAAGTCCCTATAAAAACAATTCTAATAAGGTAGAGGGCTAAAGCTAAGGAACCCTCTATAGCCTAGACTACTAGCTTAATTATTAACTCTCTTATAGAGAGCTATAGGACCCTGAATATTAATAGGGCTAATTATAAGATAGATATCTTAACCCTTATTAAGAGAGTTACTAGCTAAAGAGATAATACTTTTAATTTAAATACTATAGAAGCTACTAAATCTTATAAATAATAATCTTAGGATTATTTATAGACTTAATACTAATAATAATAGTACTTTTACTTTTAAGCTAGATATAAGGACTACTAAGGAGGATATTAGTAATACTAGGGATTTAGAAGAGGTAGAGTAAGAGGAGGCTATAGAGGCTTCTAGTAAGATAGACTATTATAATATATACCTTTCTAAGCTATAGGGGGCTGCTAGTTTTATAGCGCTATAACTATATCGTTATTAGCTATATTAAGTATCTCGAGGCTAGCTAGAATAGGGTTTACTATTATATATTACCCTACTACTTTATTAGTACCCTAGATATAAGTACTAAGGTTAAGATAGGTATTATTAATAAAAGCTATAACTATAAATTAACTAATAGCTAGATAATTTTAAAGTATATCCTAATTAACGAGGATACCTTTATATATTATATAGTTACTACGAGTAAGTTAGTAGAAAAGTAATAGCTAAAGCTTCTAGAAGAGGTTATAAGAGTTATTAGTTATAATAAGATATACCCTAAACTATTTATTAGCTTTGCGAATTTATTAAAAGATATTACTTAATTATATAACTTTATAGATATAACGTTCTTTAGCTTTAAGCTAAAGAACTAATATATTAACTAGGTAGAAATATTACTACTATAGAAAGAGGGAAAGCTAGAGGTTATTATATAGAACCTTATAATACTTATTATTACTAGGCTCCCTAGATAGTAGACCTACTTATAATTTAAGACCCTCCTATTTAAATTACCTAAAGAGCTATAAAGCTACTAGATAATAAGGAAGAAGCTAAAGACGCTATACTACTAGACGCCCTTAAAAATAAGTTAAGTAATAGAAATAGGATAAATAAGATAAGCCTCGGATTTAATATAGTAATTTATAAACTAGCTATACTCTTACTCTTAAGCTATATAATAAAAGAGTAAATAGGAAGGTAGCTATCCCTAAAGCTTTCTTTTATTAGAACTAGCCTAATTAGGATAGAATAGTTTATAATACTACTAAAGCTATAATTACTAAATATAAGGATAGATATAACTTAAAGATATAAGAGGTCTTTATTCCTACTAATATTACGCTTTTAAATTAATTTAATAAGATAGGAGCTAGTAATAATAAGCTATAGGAATAAATAGATTAATAAAATAATAATAAGAACTATTATAAAAGCTAAGTAACTTTAGCTACTATCTCTATAGACTTACCTAAGGATTTATAGACTAAGGTAATTTAATTTAACTACTATATAATTAATCCTATCTTTAAAATAGGTATTATAATAAAAGATTAGGATTTAGTATTACTTCTACTACTAAGACGTATTACTATCCTAGACTTTATTATAACTTACTAGTAGATTACTACTACTCTTTATAGCCTTATAAATATATTAATTAGGGGGATTATTAATAGTAGCTTTACTATTAACCTTATTAGTAAAAGGTATATTAAGCGCCTAGGCTTATAGAGCGATATAGTTAAGATAAATATACGGATCTATAGGATTACTTATAGAGAGCGGAGAACCTAATTTATAAGTATAATTAGAAATAATATTTATATTAATAGTAATTAGATTTAGGATATTAGCTTTTTCGTTTTCCCTAAAAATACTTATTATAAGACCTAGTATTAGGTACTCTCTTTATCTTAAAGACTTAAATAACGCTAGATTATATATAGAACTAGATTATTAGAGTCCTTTAGTCTAGGAGTATTAAGATTAATATCCTACTATTATTCTATATAGGAGACTTAACTACTTACTTCTTAGAAATTATTACTAAGATAGACTACTTTATTTCTTCTTAGTATTAATATACTCTCTTATCTCCTATAAAAGAGGGGAAATAGAGGCTACTACTAATAAACTTAATATAATAATAAGCTTAGACTTTATAGTAGATAATTAGTAAGTTAATAATACTAAGGATAAGGAAGAGCTAGATATAACGCTAGAGAGTATAAGGGTATACTAGGATATTAAAGCAATTTAATAAGCTTTTAAAAGCTATTATAACCTACTATATAAGGTTAAGTAATAATTAGACTTAAATAAGTAAGTTATTACTATTTTTAAAGAGTTTAGATTAATTTTTAATAAAATCCTAGAGATTATAATCTATAACGAAGTTACCCCTAAGCTTAATAAGATTTATAAAGCGATTATAAGTATAGGGTATATATTAAGATATAATAGCTATAATATTAATTATTAATACTATATTCGTAGAACTAAGAAAAGAATATTAAAGAAGAAAGTACCTAGGAGGAAGTATAAGTTAGTATATTAGAAAGGTATTAAAATTATTATAGCTATAGATATTACTTTTTTTTATAATAATTATAAACCTATACTAATAACGCCTATATTACTAATAGAAGATATTAATATAATATATAAGATAAAGGATAAAAAGATTTAACTTATTAATAATACTATATTAAATAGTTTAACCCTAGATAGAGACCTAGAGTAGAAGTTAAAAGTATAAGTAAAAGCTAAGAAAAATATAATATTAGATCTTAGCGCCCTATTTATAAGCCTAGTTATACTAAAGTTTTTAACTATTAAGTAAGGAATAAGGCTTATAAGAGCTTAATAAAAAGCTATCTTAAAGATTATTAATTATTTATAGCCTAAAGAAAAGAAGTTCTTTTTAGCTATTCTTATTATAAGAGAGAAGGCTTTAGCTTAGGAATTTAAGTATTATAGCTCTATATATCCTTCTATTATACCTCTATAAATAATTTAAATAGTACTTTATAAGGTATAGTAAGTAAAAAGAATCCTAATATTAAGAGGATTAGAGTAGGATATTATTAGAATTCTAAAGGATAGACTAAAGAAGGGAATCCTTAAGTAATATTATATAGCTTATTATAATCTATTCTTCTTTATATAAAAGAAAGATAGTAAGATAAGGCTTATTAACTTAGTAACTAAGATAAATATAGTTATAATATAAGATATAATATTACCCCTTTTAGTAGACGATATTTTAAAAGACTTCGCTATATATTAACTATTATTACTACTAGACTTCTTCTTAGGATATAACTAAGTCCCCTTAGACCTTATAAGTAGAGACTTAATAATATTTATATTACCTATTAGATTACTATAGATATATATATTACCTTAAGGAGTAATAAACTTAGTTACTTAGTTTTATAGGTTATAATTAGAATCCTATATAACCTTATCCCTAGCTATTATAAAGCCTCCCTTAATAATATTACTATTAAAGGACCGACTTCGCGATATAATAAAGAAGAGATCGAGTCTTATCTAGGGATTTATAGATTTATTTTAGAATACTTATAGAATATTAATAAGGTCCTAGTTAATTTAGAGCTAGTAGAGTATATAATAGTAGTAATTAAGTTATAGTAGGCCTAGGAAGTAGTAATAATTATTAGCTATATTTATAGTACTAATAGGTATTATCTAGAGGAAGTAAAGATAGTTAAGATCTACGAATAGGCTAATTATACTAATTTAATAGAGTTAAGAGCTTTCTTTAGGATTATAATATTCTATAGATCCTAGGTAAAGGACTACTTTATTATTATAAAGCTACTTATTAACTTACTTAAGAAGGATACCTTATTTAACTAAGAGGAGAAGTAATAGATAGCTATAAATACTTTAAAAGTAATACTTATAAGGGCCCTAATTCTTATTATTATAGATTATAGCTCTAAAGGAGGAGATATCTACCTTATAGTTAACGCTAGTAATATAAGATAGGGCAGAGTCCTAGGATAATCTATTAATAACTAGTATATAGTCTCTTATTTTAAGAGTAATACTTAGTTAGAACTAGAGCTATTATATAATACTAGGAAGAAGGAATTACGCGGTATTCTAAAGGCTTTAAAGAGGGTATATAATTATTTATATAGATAATACTTTATCCTAGAGATAAATACTTAAATATTAGTTATATAACTTAATAGAGTAGCTATAGACTTCCTAGGAGCCCTTATTATTTACTAAATTATATAGATTTAAATATTTAACTTTAAAATATAATATATTTATAGTATTTAAAATATAATAATAGATAGCTTATTATAAAAACCCTAGGGACCTTCTAATATTATTAATAAGGAAGCTAAGGGGGAGATTAACTCTTAGATCGATTTATAGATCTTCTTTATAAATATAGAAGCTAGTTCCTTTTTTAATTAAGCTTAACGCTATAATAATAAGTAATATATAGAGAAGGTCCTAGTAGGATATATAGAGGTTATTAGTAATATAATAAATATCCTAGATATACTTCTTAGTAATTTATAGACTTATTTAATATATTCTTAATAAATTACTTATTATTTTATAATATAGAGATGCTCTCTAGGAATTTAACTAGTAAAGTATTATAACTTTAAGACTAGAGCGTTAAATTATTATATTTAGAACTACCTGCTTTTTACTAAACTAATAAATTAAAAGCTAATACTATAATAAGTTATTAATAATCCTAAGTAGTAGAAGAAGCTAATTATAAAGGCTTATTAAGTTCGGAATTACGCCGCAGCCCCTTTATAAAAAGACTATAATAAATTCACCTAGTTCGCAGGCATAATTCGGGAAATACTATATAGGTATTTTAACTTATACCCTCTACTAGTTAAGGAAAATAATATAGGAACCCTATATATTCCTACTACTTATAAGTAAACCCTTATATAAAGTCAGACGCGCGCTATACTAGGGCTAATTATATTAGAGCTAAACGGGCTACTAAGGCTCTCGTGGCCTAGAAACGCCCTTACTAAACCTTCTAATAAGGTAAAAGCTACTATATAAGATAACTTCTTAACCTAAAAGGTCGACCTTCTAGTAAGGTATTAAAAGTAAATACTACTATATAAGAGGTAACTCCTTAACTAAAGAGGTCTTTCCTAAGAGGTTCTTATAGCTAGAAGCATAATAAGCTCTACTACTATAAGTAGGGCCTTATACCTCTCCCTCTTCCTTATCCCTTAACTATATTAATACTAAACCCTATATATAAAAACGCTAAGCCTATATAAGGTATACTCTTTAATACTAATAACGCGCGAGAGCTTACTAGAGAGTTTAGTATTAATATAATTAATAAAACCTACTCCTTTTTTAAATACTCTATTATATATAAAGAGCATATTATTAATATAGCCCTTAAGAGGGCTCTTATTAATACCCCTAGAGGGGATACTTATTATTATATTATAGCTAAGTAAGTAGATTTAGTAGTAGAAGCTAAGCGGGTTATTATATACCCTATAGAGTAGCCCTTCTTTAAGTAGATCCTCTATACTATTAAGGTAGAGGCAGCCTAGGCCCCTTAGGGGAACGTTAGTAAGTACGGCTTGCGCTAACTGCTTTAATATAGAGAGAGCATTACTAACGATAGTATAGCTACTGCGAAGGCGTTAGCTAACCCGATTAAATAAGAGGACTATAAAGATAGTAACGACTTCTAGCGGATGAAGCGGTAATAGAAGCGGTATTTAATAGCAGCGCGGGTAGTATATAAGAGGAAAAGTCGATAGTTTTATAGTCTATTAAATAATTAAAAACTACGTTATTATTAATATAAAGTTAAAGATCGTGAGGCTATCTAGTAGGGTATATATAAGTATAGCTATAGTTAGGAGAGTTATAATCATATAACCGAAGGCTATATATTATTAGGAGGCGCGGAGTTAGAAGGTCTGTTGCACTTAAGCAGGTAAAATCACTATGCAGTAGCCAGAGGCCTTATAAAGGCTTATAAAGAGAGTAGTTATTAAGATAAATAAGCTATAGCTAGAAGACTATCTAATTACTATATCTAGGCTAATATATATATAGAGATTAGTAAATCCCTAAAAAGTTACCTTAATTACTAAAAGAGGAGAGCTTAATATATACATAATATAAGGACCTATAGCTCCCTAAAGGGATTACTTTTTACTAGGATTTTATTAGATATATAGAGAGTAAGTAAGTAATACCTTATTAAGGTAAGGGATCTATTAATAAGATAGCCTAAAGCTTACTAGCTTAAGAGAGCGACTTTAGCTAAGATTACTAAGTTTATCTAAGAAGAGATCGTCTACTACTATAGACTATATAGCAAACTTATTATTAATAGAAGGCTAGAGAATAAGGATATTATTATTAAATTTAATAAATAATATAATATAAAGAGGAAAATAATATCTATATATAACCTAAGGGCTAATAGAGTAGTTAAGACTAGTTATTAGCTAATTACTTATATATTATTAATATAGACTAGAGGATAGAGGGATATTAACCCTTAACTATACCTTCTTACTACCCTATTTATAAACTAATTAAGTATTTATACTTTAACTAGCTTTAGCTCTTTCTACTTATTATATAGGTTTAAGCTTATTACTCCTATTAAGACTCTAATACTAACCTAGAGGGTTCTTAATTAGGATTTAGTAATAATAAAGGAAGAAGAGGTTTATATATATCTATAAGCTTTCTTATAACTTAATAAGGATAGAAAATAAGCTAAAAAGATAATTAATATTTAATATAAAAAAACTATAGAATATTATAATAGTTAATATAAGAGGATTATAAGGAAAGAGAGGCTAGAGGTAAGTAATTTAATACTAGTATTTAATATTAAGGGTTCTATTAATAATTTATCTATTAAAAAGCTTAACTACTAATAGTAAGGCCCCTTCTATATCTTATTATAAGCTCTAAATGCTTTATTATATTAATTAGTAATATTAATAAGTAATAAGGTTATTAGAAAAATATTTAGTAGGAATTAATTTTATAAATTTATTTAAGCTCCTAAAGGGTATTAAGAACTAAGTAATTTAGATATTTATAGATCTAATTTAGAAAGAAACCTAGTAAAAGTCTTCTTAACGCTAGGGAATAAAAAATATAATAATTATATACCTAAAGAAGAGGAGGAGGAACTTATAATACCTAGGGAATATAATTAGGAGAAAGAGATAGATTTATTATAATTAATAGTATAATTAAAATAATATTTAAAAGATATAGAAAAAGTAATTAAAGCTTTAAGAGCTAGATAATAACTAGTTATTAAAATTCCTAAGATAATAAAGGAGATAGAGAAGGAGTATATTAAGATAGAGAATCTAGGGGATATATAAGTTTTCTTTTATTATAAGTTATTTTAATAGATAATTTATAAACTTATTCTTATTTTCTCTTTTTTTATATCTCTTAGTTTAAAAGTTTAAGATTTTAGAGATAATATTCCTAGACTTTAGAGATAAGAGTAAGAGATAGTATTAATAACTCCCTACTTATTTAAAATATACCTCCTTGCTATTATTTAATATAATAATAGTTTAAATAATTTTAATATCTATTAGTAGTTATAATAAGGTAATTAAGCCTAGGAAAGTATAAGATCCTTAACCTCCTAGTAATAATACTAAAGCTACCCCTCTTTACTAAATAAATATAAGATTAATAACCTAAAGATAAGAGAGAAGAAGAGAAAGGGAAAAAGTATATTAAAATTATAGTTATTAAGCCCCTAGGGGGGATATTAATAGACCCTTCTTACCCCCCCCCCCTTTCCTAGAAAAGATTATTACTAATATTAGATTACCTT
This sequence comes from Colletotrichum ledebouriae, assembly GCA_036785755.1. Taxonomy (NCBI): domain Eukaryota; kingdom Fungi; phylum Ascomycota; class Sordariomycetes; order Glomerellales; family Glomerellaceae; genus Colletotrichum; species Colletotrichum ledebouriae. Next base: position 9,667 of record JAVHLU010001919.1, read on the forward strand.
CTACTAAAAAGAAAGAAAGGGATACTTATAAAAAGGATTATATTAATTTTCATACCTAGATATACTTTAACTTTAGCTTTATAGACCTATTTATATATTATTCGTCTTAATTTCGTATTAAAACCTAACTAGCTTCTTATTCTCTTTTTCTTTTTACCCCCCCCTATATATTATATAAATATATCTAGAAACCCTATTTTCCTATATTAATCTATAATATAAAGCTTCAAGTAGTTTATAATTTCTATAAGGTTAAACTCTAGAGGTAGCTCTATTATAAAAGAGTAATAAGAGTATATAAACCTAGCTTCAGGGTAATATTCCTAGGCTTATTAATAATATTTATTATAAAGGAGCGAGAAGTTAAATTTAGCTATAGCTATAATTATAACGTTTATTAGAATTTAGAACTATAAGATCTCCTTAATACTATTAAATTCTCTACTCCTCCTTACCTTATTATTATACTTAATTCTATACTTATAGCGCTTATAGATACTTAGATTATTATATAAGTAACTCTCTTAAGTTTTATAAAAGAAGTAGTTAGTATAAGGAGTACCTAGTATAGAGATATACTTAAAGTATAGTTTATAAATATAAATACTAGTTATAAGGTTCCTAGTAGTATAAGCCTACTCTTTATAATAGATATAGGGTACTATATTATAACTACCTTAGGATTAAATAAATAAACTATATATAGCTACTATATACTAAAAGATATTTATCTCCTATAATCTAATAAGGAATATAGTAGAAGTATAGATAAAGACTTAATAGCGGAATTCTCTAGACCCCTTTATTACCCTAAATATTTATTTAAAGTCCTATTTATTAAAATAAGCCTTCTAGAAAGCTAGCTTTATTACTTTAGTAGTTTTATTAGAGAATATCTATAGTATAAAAGCTACTTCTAAGTATTTATTACTAGGGATATTAAGTTAAAGCTAAATAAAGCTTATAGCTACCTAAAAATTATAATTATTAGCTAGAGGGTATAGAGATATTAAAAAGAAGGGAAGGAATACATAAAGTTAGTTATTATAGTACTAAATAAAAAGAGGTATATTATTTTTCTTTATTTTAAGTATAGGGATATTAGAACTAAGGACCTAAAGGGTTATTACTAATAAGAGATAACGAGGGTAAGGTTAATTAGTATTTTTAACGCCTAAGATAAAGAAGTTATAGTTAGCTATAATAAGAAGATATAATTTATAAATATAAGAAAGAAAGTATAAAGGGTTAAATAAAGGTTAAAATAGCTAGGTAAAGGTAGTTATTATAAGAGGAGAAGTTAATAATAGAGGATAGAGGAGGAGGTTTATTTAATTTATAACTAAGCTGCTCGTTTTAATAACTATTACTAATTATTATTTCCTTTATTCTTTCCCTATATATAACTATCCTAATTTATTATTCTATTTATTATAGGTTCCTTATCCTAAGTTTATTTTATTTTATTAAAGCTAAGGAAGGTAAGGGAGGAGAGTTAATTATTCCTTCTATTAGCTACTAATAAATTACTATATTATTAAAGTAATTAGTAGATATAAAAATATACTCCTTACCCCTTAAGCTCTCTAGTTTCTCTCTTTCTTATATATATATTATTTACTTTTAAACTTAAGTTATTTACTAACTATATAATATTAATTATTATATTATAGCTCCTCCCTTTCTTTAAATATTACTTCTATTTAGCTTTTTAGTTTATAAATTACTTATACTTTCCCCTTATTAACTTTTCTTCTAATACTTTATAATAGGGAAAGTTATTTTTTATAATAATAAAGCGTTAGATATATAGATCTAGAAGTTAAGACTCTTAAACTTTCCTATCTTTAAAATTAGACTTTTAATAGAGGTTATACCTAATAAACTAAGTATAAGTAGGTTTTAAGTATAGGGATAAAATAATAGAGATATCCTAGGCTTTAGACCTCTTAATAAGCTTAGTTACTAGCCTTAGCTAATTAAATATAGTATATACCCTCTACCTAGGAAGAATAATATCCCTAGTTAGATAGACCTTTTTAATATAATATTAAAATATATCCTTATTAAGTATTAGAATAAGACCTTAGAAGTAGTAGAGAAGATAATTTACCCTTTATACTTATAATAAGTTATAGCTAGTATATTTAATACTATTAGTATATTTAAAATAGTAACTCTAATATATACTAAGGATATCTTAGTAATTACTTATTACCTTATAAGGCTTATTAAGCCTAGCTAACTACTCTATTATAAGATAGTTAGAGGTATAAAAGATAATTTTAAAGATAGAGATATAAGAGATATTATAATTACTTAAATTAAAGCTAAGTCCCCTAATATACTCCTTATTTATTTATAAGCGCCTAAGTCTACTAAGGTAGTTATTATAGGTTTACTAATCGACTTATAAGCTAGGAGAAACTAGTTTTATAATAATTAGTAGTTAAGGAGGGGAGCTAAAAGATAACTATAAACTTTAATACTTATTACTAAGAGCTTTTTACTAAGATATAAAGCTAAAGAAGTTTTAATAAGATAGCTATACCTAATAGAACTTAAATATATAGACCCTCTATTATAAGCCTCTAGTTTCTATTTTATTAATTAGCTTAGGTTCTTTATATAATTTAGAAGCCTAGTATTTCTAAAGTAGCTTATTAAGATAAGGTATTAAGCTTAAAATAATTATTTATTAAAGGCTATTATTAATAAAATACCTCCTAAAGGATATTAAACCTAACTAAGAGTAGATAGACTTCTATATAATTAATATTTTAAATTAAGAGATAAAGATATTAAGAAAAGAATAGCTTAAGAAGATATTAAATATTAAATAGTTAAATATATCTCTTAATTTATAAACCTAGAGGTTTTCTCTCTAAATAGAATAAATATTAACCTACTAGTACTTAAGGATACTAACTTATAAATTAGTTTAATAGTTCTTATTAATCTAGAAGAGTTAAATAGAGAGGAAGAATTATTAAAAGAACTAAATATTTAAAATATTAAAAGAAGGAATAACTATAAGAAGTAGAAGAGGGATTATAACCTATAGTAACTAGCTAACTTTATAAAATATCTTAACTACCCTAGGTTTATAAAACTATTTATATTACCTTACTTAGCCCCTATTACCCTAAGAGATATTATATTTAACCCTATTAATACCTTAGTAGTATTTAATACTATAAAACCTAAAGGGAACCCTATACTAAATAAAGACGAGCTTATACTAGTAGTTCCTTAGTATATATAATAGAGTTAAGAGTCTGCGAATTACTTAATAACCTAATATAAAAGAGGGTTATCTATTATAACTCTAGCTTAGGTAGAATATTTATTAGACCTTTATAATATATAAGAGAAGCTAATAAGATAAGAGGAGTTAGATAATTTAGAGGTTATAGCCCTTTTTATATTTATAATTAAGGGCTACCCTTATAGTATCTATACCCTAATTTATAAACTAGCCTAGTAACTAAGGAAAGAAATTAATAAAGCTTCTATAGAGCTTAAAAGGGTAGAGGTAAAGAATCTTTAGGATATTACTAGGGCTTTCTTTCTATTAAACTATAGTAATTATTACTAGGCTGCGATCTTTATAGACTAGTTAACTAGCTACTACTTCTATTATAACTCTATATAGGACTAGAATAGTAATTAGCGCTTTATTAAGGCTATATAGGACCTTAATACGTAGTATTATAAGATAGGAGCCCCTTAATAACTCCGAAAGCTCCTATTAATTAATACCTATATAGTTAATTTAGTTTAGTAGAGGGATAGATTTATATATAGCCTCTAGTATATTAAATAGGCTAGAGCTCTAATTTAAGAAGGATTACTATTACTACGTTTTAATAGTATAACCTTAAGTAATAGTATATTATTTACTAACTCTAAGATCCCCTTAGTTAGCTAATATATCTATAATTACCGCGGAGTTTTATAACTTAACTATTAATAATAGTATAGCTCTATAAGATACTCTATTAAGCTAAGAAGACTTTAAGAAAGTACCTTTCTTCTCTCTATACCCTCTTATTACTCTACTTATAGAAAATAACGTAATAGACTTTAGAAATAATAATAATATTACGCTATCTCCTATACTAGATATTCCTTAACCTATTTATAGATTATTAGTATTATCTAGGTCTGCTGTATCTAAAATACTAGATAATAAGCTAAAATACCTTAGATATTAGCTTTAGTTATAAGTCTTATAGATACTAAGTCGTAGTATAACTATTAAGCTACGCCTAAGAACTATACTTATAGATATATTATTATATCCTAAGAGGCCTAGTCCTTTAAATAAGTATAACTATAGCTATATAGACTATATCTAGTAGAGAGTTAACTAATAGGATTAGATTAAGTAGTATAATAGGTTAGACCCGAGTTTATTTAATAAGAGGTTACTATAATACTATTTATTTAAGCTAAAGAGCAAAAGGGGAAGTTTTCCTCTCTAGTAGAGATTTCGCTAGTCTATAGGGAATAACTAAGTAAGCCCTAGGTAAGCCCTAGGTAGCTCCTTAAAGTAATAAACCTAGATAGAAGCCTAGGTAGGCTTAACCTAGGTATAGCTTATAATACTATCCCCCCTCCTAGCTAATCCCCCCCTAGGTATAAGCCGGGTTACTATTATTATCTATAACTAGTCTATATAGGGCTTTATACCTATTTACTATAGTAATCTCTATAATAGCCTCTATAAGCTCCTAGGTAAGCTCTATATACCCCTCCTATTTAACTAGGACCTCGCGCCTCTACTCTCGCTTAACTACTTTCTATTATACTATATATATCTCCTCTATATATTACTAGAATTTGCTATTATTAGCTATAATTAGTAATAGCTAGGGGTCTATCCTTATTTATATAAGTAAGGGGTCCTCTAGTACCCTCTAGAGGAGGTTTATATAGAACCTTAGGTAGATATTATTAAGTATATCTAACTTAACGACGTATGGGCTTAGGACTCTAATTATAATATATTTATAATATAACTATAATAGCTTCTTACTAAGCCTAGGGTTTTTATAATTAGCTATTAAAAACTAAACCTTATTACCTACCTAGTACTCCTTTATAAGTATCCTATACTAATTTATATTCTCCTCGCTATATTATTAGGTAGCTATAATACTTATTTAAATAAAGTCTACTACCTCCTATAGTCTTATTACTAGGAGGGTAGCTATTATATCCCTAGAGGGGGCTTCTTCTATTATATTATTTACTATAGATATAGGGTTAGTATAATACCTATATTCTAAGAAGAATAGCAAGAGCTTAGTTATATTACTAACTCTATTATAAAGCGCTATCTAGGTAGTAAGTAAGAGCTACCCCTAGTTATCCTATACCTAGGTTATAAATACCTATAAGATAGCTTATATCTCCTAGTTTTACTTCTTAGTATTACTATTAGTTTATAAGTAGTATATAGTATTTAATAGCCCCCTTATATTAATAAGGTAGTAGAATTTAGCCTAGAAGTAGCTTACCTAGTTAGACCCTTAATTACTAATAATATTATATAGGAACCTATAGAACTAGAAGTAGGAGGTAAGGAACTAGTAGGTATAAGCTTCTACCTCTATAATACCTATTTCCTCTAATATTACTAACTTACCTAGCCTATTTATTATAACTTATAAGTATTAGCTAGTATTATCCTTTATAAGTAGTAAGTTTATAATAAAGTCTATTAAGAGGTCTAAGTATAACTAGGTAGGTATTAGTAGGGGCTTTAGGAAGCCCCTCTTAGCTTACCTCTAGATATATATCCCTCTATAGATATTATAGTTCCTTATAAATCTCTATACTATTTATAATTATCCTAGCTAATAGAACTACTAGCTTATTATTTCTAGTATACTATTATAGCTTAAGTAGGTAGTTATATTTAAGTTATAGCTCTATTAAATAATCTTTATATAAAGCTCCCCTAGTAGGTTATTATTATCCTCCCTACTAAGTATTTATAGCCTCCCCCTAAACGTTAGTTTCCTCTAACTATTAATATTATACTTATTAATTTAAACCTTAGCTTTTATATCTAGTAAGAAGCTCTAAAGCTAATAAGTAATTATATAATATATAGCTTTATATATTATATCCTTTTTTATAGTTTCTAGCTATAGCGCTTATAGTTTAGGGTTACTATTAAAGACTATAGTATCTAGGATATTAATATAGCCCTTCTAACTTCTCCTTACTAGGGGGCTAACTATAGGGTCCCTATATAGGTAGGCGCGGTTTAGTATTAGCTATAAGACCCTCTCCTACTTCTACTTATTATCCTACCCTTATAGCGCGTCCTACTCCCTCTAAGAGAGAGTATTAGGGGCTATTACTTCCTTATTAGGGTAGTATTTAATAGTAAAATTATATTAAAATAGCTCCTCTGCTTATTAGCTCTAGTGTTTTATAAGGTGCTACTTCTTTATAAAGTATTTAAGCCCCTAGTAGTTAGTTAGTACCTTAAAAGTAATTATATTATATAGCTCTACTCTTTATATATATAAATAAGAAAGAACTACTAGGAGCTCCTTATTATAAATAGAGTAGTTATACTCTAGAAGTAAGAGCTTCTATAAATAGAATACTACTAGATACTAAGTACCCTCTAGGTTAATTTATAAAAATACCCCTTCTAATATAAATCTTAAATAGTTAGTTTTAATAATAGTCTTATTCTCTAGACTAAACTAATAGAGTACTAGCTAGGTATTAAAAAGCTACTTAAGCTATAAAAAGGCTCGTTCTTAATTATCTCCCTATTAGAATATTATATTCTTCTTAATAAGTAGTATAAGTAGTCTAATAATATCTCTATATTCTAGTATAAATATACTATAATAGTTTATAAACCCTAGGAAGCTCTAGACCCCCTTTAAAGAAGTAGGGAGTAATTACTTAGTAATTACTTAGAGTTTCTTAAGGTTATAAGAGAGACCCTCTCCTATTATTATTATAAACCCTATATACTTAGCCCTCTTAACTAAGAACTTATACTTTATAGGGTTAAAGTTTAGGCTTATATCTATTAGCCTCTAGAGGACCTCCTAGACCTTCCTCTTATAATCTTCTCCTATTCTATTAGAGTAAATTAATATATTATTTATATAATTAGTAATAAAGTTATTATAGAAGTTCTATAGGGTATTATTAATATATTACTAGAAACTAGTAGGGGTGCTAGTTAGGCTAAATAAATAAACTACTTACTTAAATAACCTATATTAAGTATAGAATATAGTTCTCTCCTAATACTTCTCTATTACTCTTAACTTATAGAAGGCTATTACTATTTCTAGCTTAGTATACTACTTAGCTACGCTTACTTAGTATAATATCTTAGAAATTAGTAAGAGGGGGTAGTAGTCTTTCTTTATAATTATATTAAGAGCCTTAGAGTTAATATAAAAGCGAATTCCCCTACCTAGCTTCCTTATAAAAAGTATTAATACCCTAGTAGGTAAGCTACTAGCCTTAATAAACCCCTTATTTAGGAGGTCTTATAGGGTCTTTTTTAATACTAGTAGCTCTTCTCTTAATATATTATAAAAGGGGCCCTAGGGGAGTAGTAGCTCCCTCTTATTAGGTCTTAGTATAAGGTTAATCTAGTAGTTTACCCCTAGTCGCTTAAGGGTAATAAGTAAGCCTTATTAGGGTTAAATAGGTTAGAAAACTCCCTTAAGACCTAGTTTAGTAGATAGTATTATTAATCCTCCTTTAGTCTTAGATTTAAGGCTTTCTTAATATTAGCTAAGCTAATAGCTTATATTAATACCTCTTTAGTACCCTCTTAATACTTACCCTATTATTTCGCTAGGTATTAGTAAATTATAAAGAATAAGGGTATATTAAGGAACTTTATAGCTCTTATTTCCTTTATAAGGGGAGTTTCTTATTAATTCTTTAGGTATAGCCTAACTTATCCCCTCTTATAATATACTTAGTAAGTTATAATAATATAAATAACCTAGCTTTATTCTATCTAAGGGCGCCCTAAGAGGATATTAAGGTCTAGGCTATTAACTATATATATAAAGATATACTAGATATAGCTACTCGTTTCTAAGTTAAATATTACTATACCTAGCGCGTTACCTAGTAATAGTCTGCTAAGTATATACCCTCTTTTAGGTTAGTATCTCTTCTTAATATATAGAAGGCGGAGGTATTAGGCTAGGGAAAAGTTAATTATTATATAAGTATTACTCTTAGTATTTACTAGGGTATAAGCTAGATATCCTCTATTAACTCTAACTTAAATAATAATAAGCTTATTATTAGCTAGTTATTCCTATTTATATTCTTCTTAATTTAATATCTCCTCCTTAGTAGGCTCTAGGGCCTAATTTTACTCTAGAGTTAGTTTTTTCCTAATTTCTTATTTTCTTCTAAGGAGTTAGTTACTACTTAGTAGTTATTTATAACCTCGTAATATACTATTTTTTTAAGGTTTTTATTTTTATAACCCTAAGTAGCTAGTCCTCCTTACTAGGGTAGTATTAGGTAATATAACCTCTAGCTCTATAAGTATAATAAGTATAGGGATCCCTTATACCTTTCTAAAGTTATTAGTATTATACTAGGGAGGTACTTAAGGAGGATCTAGAGTTTTAGTAGTTATAGCGTCTTACCTCCTTAATTTATAAGATATATATAGCTCTAGTTATATAGGTATCCCCCTTAGTATCCTTAGTAATAGGTCTCTAGTAAGTTACTAAGTAGTTATTAGTAACCTTCTAGCGCTCTACTTTCTATATAATACTCTATACCTTTAAGAGCTAGCTATTATAATTAGCTAGTAAGTTAATAGTAATTAGCTAATCCCTTAGCCTAGGGGTAAGGGAGGCTTTTAAAAGTAAGATCTAGACTTAGCTAAGCTAGTTTATACTACTTATATTAGCTAGTATTTATTTAAATCTTAGTAAGAAGGTTACTAGGGATTTATTCTCTTTTTACTAGAGGGTCTATAGTTAGGCTATAGCTTATAACTAGATATTTAAGTCCTTATATATCTAGTCTAGGTAAGTTATAAAGTCCTTAGGGTTATATTTCCCCTTACCCCCCCTAGCTCTATAGAAAATAGAGACTACCTATTAGGCTATAATATCTAAGTAGGAGTTAATAAGGTATTATACCTCTATATTTATAGTATAAAACACCCTATTTATAGCAATCTTATACCTTATTTATTATACCTAGGTAATATATTCCTTCTACTTACTTAAAAACTTTAGGAGTAGGGGTAGTAGCTTCTAGTATATTATACTAAGTATTACTAGTATCTTACTAATAATACTTATAGGGGTCTATATAGCTATATATTAGCTATTCCCCTACTTAACCCCCTATAACTATTACTAGAGGGACTCTATTACTATTACTAAAATAGCTTATAATAGCTTATCTTAAGTTTTAGCTATATTACTATTAACTATCTTACTAACTAATAGGGAGTAGTACTTAAATTATTATTATTATTATAGTAATAAGCTTAAATATATAATAAGTTAAACCTAAGTTTATTTAATAAGAGGTTATTATAATATTATTTATTTAAGCTAAAGAGGAAAAAGGGAAGTTTTCCTCTCTAGTAGAGATTTCGCTAGTCTATAGTAAATAACTAGATAAGCCCCGGGTAGGCCCTAGGTAGCTCTTTAAGGTAGTAAACCTAGGCAGAAGCCTAGGTAGGCTTAACCCGGGCGTAGCCTATAATAAGTAGAATACGCCTAAGGGAGCGTATTATTATAACTTCTCGCGCCTAGTATAGTAGGGTAGGTAGTTTTAGCTATATTAAGAATTAGAGTAGGATAAGGAGTATAATAAAGAGGAAGAGGTAGTAAGGCTATTATTAAGATATAACTTATAGTAGAAGATAGTTAAACCTAAGGGACCTTCTTAATAATAAGATCGCTTACCTAGAAGACGTTATTAATAAATTAGATCTATAAATAGAGTTTATTTATTATTTCTATAAAATAGTTTTATTTACTTTTTAAGACTCTCTTTTATAATATTATAAAAAGTCTCGAGGGGATAATTAAGATTAAATAAGATAGACTTAGTTATATAACCTTTAGAAAACTCCCTTAGTATATAGATCTATTATAGGAAGATTATAGAGTAGAGCGTAGAGGAGAGGAGTATAGTAGACTTTAGTATTAAATATAATATTATTATAATTAGTACCTTAATAATCCTATACCTCGTTTTTTAGTATTTTCTTAGCGAATTAGTACCTAATTTAGATTATCTCTTTTAATTAGATCTATGAATTATTCTATATATCTTTTAAGCCTACTCTTAATATTCTTACCCGTTTATAAGTAGAGCTATGTTATTTGTTGTCTTTCTAGTTCCTATTGGTTCTAGCCCTTTCTAGTATTTAATATATATAAATAGTATAGTAATCTCCTTATATAGTAGTCTCCTCTTAATATACTATCTTTTATATACCTCCTAATCTTATTAGAAATATATATACTAATAGAGATAATAAGAGATAAGAAGTAAGTATATTATAAGCTATACTAAGGAGTAGCTATTTATTTTTATAGCTTATATATTACTTAAAATCTATAGGTATTTTATGAAGAAGATAAATAAGGAGATCCTTTAAAAATTAAAAGTAGTTCTTAATAACTACCTTATTAAAAGTAGTCCTTAATAACTACTTTATATTATATTTTAAAGTTTTATTTACTAAGTCTAGTTATAGCTATAATACCGAACGCGCTTAGCGCAGTTATCCCGCTCAAGGGCGCCTAACGCGTTTAACGCGTTCAACGCGTTTAATATACCTAAACGCGCTAACCCTTATAAAAGGGCTTATTGCCTTTAAGGGAAAACCTTCTAAAAATATAGATTTTTTACTTATATTGTTTCGCTTATTATATAGACTATATTAATTAGTAGTATAACCTCAATAGTTAGCTATATCCCCTTATAACTAAGAATACCCCTTATAATTAAAGAAGGTACTTAGCTATATAAATAGCTAACCCTATTAAGTTTATATAAAATAGTATCTTAGTAGCTAATACCTATAAGTATTATATATTATTAAAAACCTCTAAACTCCCCCTTTCCCTTAACTAGGAAATATTAATAAGAGATATTAACTTTTTATTATTTCCCTTAACTAGGAGATATCCTTAAGAGATATTAAACCTTAAAGATTTCTTTAGCTAAGGAATATCCTAAAGAGATAATAAACCTCTTTAATAATAATACTTTATAAGCTACTTTCTAATTATAAGGTTAAAGAAGATCTTAAATCTAACCTTTTAAAACCTATTAACTATTTAATTATTATAAACTTTATAATAGCTCTTAAGTAATACCTTAATAAGTTCTATATAATACTTACTTAGATTAAGTATACTATTTTTAAGTTAGCTATAAAAGTAAGTATTATAGCTATTACTTATAAGAATTTGAAATAATATTTAGTAAACTACTATTAATATATTTAAAAGTTATTAATATAAAAGAAAGCGTATAAGACTACTTAATATATTTAAAGTAAAGTCTTATAAGTATAAATAACTAACTTATAACTATTTACTAATACTATTAAGTAGTAATATTACTTTAACCTCCCTTATTATAATTAATATATTAAGATAGAGATTAAATAAAGCTAGACTCTAGACCTAATACTCCCTTTTAAAGAGGATAAAGAGAGAGGAGGCTATAGGACCTTAAGAGCTAAAGCTATAAATAAGCTAGATATCCTAAAACCTATATCTAAAGTTAATATAATAATAATCCCTAAAGCTTTCTTAATATTCCTATTAACTCTAGAGAAATATTATAAGTTTAAATAAAGTTTTATAAGTAATTTATAACTCCTACTTCTTAAACCTATATAAAAAGATATAACTATTATATTAATATTAGAGCTAAGCTTAAATATATTCTATATATTATTTAAAAAAAGTAAAAGTATATTAAATATTATATTTCTAACATAAGAAAAAGGAATAAGTAGCCCTCTTATACCTAAGCTAAGTAACTTATAGAGTTACTCTAGTACTTATAGCTAGGGTAAGTAATATAATAAGATAGGCGCTTAAGAACCAGAAGCTAGACTATTAAACCTTAATAAAAGTAAAGGATATAATTAGGATATTAAATATATAGAGAACGCTCTTCTATTACTATTACTACTTATACTACCTAGAGATCCTAGTAATAGAGGTAATAATAATAACCCTAAGGGCTAAAATAATAGAGGAGGTAGCCCTAGTTATAGTAGTAGTAATAGCTAAGGTAATTAATACCTTTAATTACTAGCTAGGCTAAGAGATATTATTAAACTATTATCTAACCCTAATAGGTTCTTAGTTAGCTATAACCTTCTTATATTCCTTCTCTCTATAAATAAAGAAGGGGTAGTATAGGTAATAGCTAGTATATTAGTTATAGAACCTAGGCGTAGTACTCCTCGTTTTAAGACTAATATAATTAAGTTATTTAATCCGCTTCTATAGAATAACGAAGTTAATAATATATATATTAATAGTAATTTAAGGACTATTTACTAAAATATATATTATTTTATTAATACTATTAATAGTTATATTAAGTTAGATAATAGGAACCTAGCTATAGCTACCCTTAACTTATATTAAACCTTATTAAGATATACCTTAGACTAGTATTATACTAATCTAACGCTTAATAAAAAAGTAGAACTTAAGGACCCTAACTATAGATTAGACTATTAGAAAGAGTTATTACTTAAACGTTTTTATTTACTATATGAAATTACTAAAGTATATTTAACTAAGAAGAGGTATACTCTATATAATATATATAATTAATATAATATTTAATACTAAATAACTAAGGTTACTTAGCTTTATAAGAATACTAAAGAGAGCGAATCTAAGGTATTAACTATTATATATAATAAGATAGATATAGAACTAGTTATTAGTATTCCTTAGCTAACTAGTAATATAAACTGCGATAAGTTTATCATAAGCCTATAGAAGATAGTCCCTAGCTAGTATTAAATAGTTATTAAAGGATCCTAGCGAGTATTAGTTTAACTATCTATTAAGACGACCCGTATAGGAACTATAATAATATAATTATTACTAAAAGAGACCTTAAAGGTAGGCTATACTATTACTACTCGTTACCTATATTATACGAACCTAAAGGAGACTATATCTAGCCTATTACTATTAAAACCTATAAAGCAAGCCGCTAATATTACTACTAAACCCTTATTAAGCTCTACTTATAAGGAAATTCAGTTTAACTAATAATAAAGGCCTAAATATTAATATAAATAGCCCGGTTAACGCGTTTAGTATCTTTAACTACCTAGTTACCCTTTAGTATATTTAATAAAGGGGACTAGTTATAAGTAAGTAGAAAAAGAAGTATATACTTTATTAAATAAGGGCGACTTTAACTATATCTAGTATATTAAGGCTAGCGAGGATTTAGATTTATACGAAGAAGACTTAGTTATTAGTATTAATAACGAGGATAATTAAGAGTAATAGGAAGACGATCCTAAGTATATTAACCTAGGTACTTAACCTACTTATTACTACGAATACCCTCTAGGTTATATCCATAGATATAAGAATAAATACCCTATTTTTAATATTAACTTATTCTAAAATTCGCTCCTTAAGGATCCTAGAATCTACTCTTATAAAAATACTACCTCTGTTATTATTATTATTATCGCTAATAACGCTCTGCTATTATTATTATTAGGTAAAGTTAATAATTCCTTATCCTTAGGACTATAATTAGAATAATAATATTATATTATATTAGCACGCTTATAATTAAAATAACTATAGCTTTACTAGTCCTTCTTAAGCTTTA
>JAVHLU010001920.1:0-23557 GCA_036785755.1 Colletotrichum ledebouriae
CTATAAGATACCCTATTAAGCTAAGAAGACTTTAAGAAAGCACCTTTCTTCCCTTTATACCCTCTTACTCCTTTACTTATAGATAATAATATAATAGACTTTAGAAATAATAATAATATTATGCTATCTCTTATAGTAGATATTCCTTAACCTATTTATAAATTATTAGTATTATCTAGGTTTACTTTATCTAAAATACTAGATAATAAGCTTAAACGCCTTAGATATTAGCTTTAGTTATAGGTCTTATAAATACTAAGTTATAATATAACTATTAAGCCGCGCCTAAGAACTATACTTATAAATATACTATTATATCCTAAGAGGCTTAGTCCTTTAAATAAGTATAACTATAGCTATATAGACTATATCTAGTAGAGGATTAACTAGTAGGATTAGATTAAGTAGAATACGCCTAAGGGAGTATACTATTATAACTTCTTATACCTAGTATAATAGGGCGGGTAGTTTTAGCTATACTAAGGATTAGAGTAGGATAAGGAGTATAATAAAAAGGAAGAGGTAATAAGGCTATTATTAAGATATAACTTATAATAGAAAATAGTTAAACCTAAGAGACCTTCTTAATAATAAGATTACCTACCTAGAAGATATTATTAATAGATTAGATCTATAAATAGAGTTTATTTACTATTTCTATAAAGTAGTTTAATTTATTTTTTAAGACTCTCTTTTATAATATTATAAAAAGTCTTAAGGAGATAATTAGAATAGGATAGGATAGACTTAGCTATATAACTTTTAAAAAACTCCCTTAGTATATAGACCTATTATAAGAAGACTATAGAATAGAGCGTAGAGGAGAGGAGCGTAGCGGAGAGGATAGTATTATTATTATTACTATTAGTACTTTAATAACCCTATACCTCGTTTTTTAGTAATTTCTTAGCGAATCTATACCTAATAGGGAGTATCTCTTTTAATTAGATCTACGAATTATTCTATATATCTTTTAAGCCTACTCTTAATATTCTTATCTATTTATAGGTAGAGCTATGTTATTTATTGTCTTTCTAGTTCCTATCGGTTCTAGCCCTTTCTAGTACTAGGAGGGTATTATAGAGGTATTAGTATAAGCTATTAGCTTAGCTAATATTAAGAAAGCCTTAAACCTAAAACTAAAGGAGGATTAAAAATACTATCTACTAAGCTAGGTCTTAAGGGAGTTTCCTAACTTATTTAACTTTAATAAGGCTTACTTACTACCCCCTAGGTAACTAAGAGTAAACTACTAGATTAACCTTATACTAGGACTAGATAGGAGGGAGCTACTACTCCCCTAGGGCTCCCTTTATAATATATTAAGAGAAGAGCTACTAGTACTAAAAAAGACCTTATAAGACCTCCTAGATAAAGGGTTTATTAAAGCTAGTAGCTTACTTACTAGGGTACTAATACCCTTTATAAGGAAGCTAGGTAAGGGAATTTGCTTCTATATTAACTATAGAGCCCTTAATATAATTACTAAGAAAGATTATTACCCCCTCTTATTAATCTCTAAGATATTACGCTAAGTAAGTATAGCTAAGTAATATACTAAGCTAGATATAATAGTAGCCTTCTATAAGTTAAGAGTAGAGGAGGAGTATTAAGAGAGAACTATATTCTATATCTAATATAAGTTATTTAAGTAAGTAATCTACTTATTTAGCTTAATTAATACCCCTACTAGCTTCTAATAATATATTAATAGCACCTTATAGGACTTCCTTAATAACTTTATTACTATTTATATAACTAATATATTAATTTACTCTAATAGAATAAGAGAAGATTATAAGAGGAAGGTCTAGGAGGTCCTCTAGAGGCTAGTAGATATAAGCTTAAACCTCGACCCTATAAAGTATAAGTTCTTAGTTAAGAGGGTTAAGTATATAGGGTTTATTATAATAGTAGGAGAGGGTCTCTCTTATAACCCTAAGAAACTCTAGGTAATTATTAAGTAGCTCCCCCGTACCTCCCTAAAGGGGGTCTAGAGCTTCCTAGGCTTTATAAACTATTAGAATATAGGGATATTATTAAACTACTTATACTACTTATTAGGAAGAATATAATATTCTAGTAGGGAGATAATTAAGAACGAGCTTTCTTATAGCTTAAGTAGCTTTTTAATACCTAGCTAGTACTCTATTAGTTTAATTTAGAAGATAAGACTATTATTAAAACTAACTATTTAGGATTTATATTAAGAGGAGTGCTCTTATAAGTTAATCTAAAAGGTATCTAGTATCCTATAGCGTTCTACTTATAGAAGCTCTTACTTATAGAGTATAACTACCCTATTTATAATAAGGAGCTCCTAGTAGTCCTTTCTTACTTATATATATAGAGAGTAGAGCTATATAGTATAACTACCTTTAAGGTACTAACTAACTACTAGGGGCTTAAATATTTTATAAAGAAGTAGTACCTTATAGAGCGCTAGAGCTAATAAGTAGAGGAGCTATCCTAGTATAATTTTACTATTAAATACTACCCTAGTAAGGAAGTAATAGCTCCTAATACCCTCTCTTAGAGAGAGCAGGACGCGCTACGAGGGTAGGATAACGAGCAAAAGTAGGGGAGGGTCTTATAGCTAATACTAAACTACGCCTACCCCTACGGGGACCCTATAGTTAGCCCCTTAGTAAGGAGAAGTTAGAAGGGCTATACTAATATCCTAGATATTATAATCTTTAATAGCAACCCCGAATTATAAGTATTATAGCTAGAAACTTCTCTTGAGAAAGACCTCTCTAGTTAAGGAGTTACCTCTCGTATAGTAGCGTTCACCTTGCTAGAAGGTCAACCTTTTAGGTTAAGGAGTTATCTCATATAATAGCTTTTACCTTTAGCACCTTGCTAGAAGGTTAACCTTTTAGGTTAAGGAGTTATCTTATATAGTAGCTTTTGTAGCACCTTGCTAGAAGATTTAGCGAGGGCGTTTCTAGGCTATGAGAGCCTTAGTAGCCTGTTTAGTTCTAATATAATTAGCCCTAGTATAGCGCGCGTCCGACTTTATAATATTTAGAGGGTTTACTTATAAGTAATAGGAATATATAGGGTTCTTATATTATTTTCTTTAACTAGTAGAGGGTATAGGTTAAAATACCTATATAGTATTTCCCGAATTATACTTACGAACTAGGTGAATTTATTATAGTCTTTTTGCGAAGGGGCTACGGCGTAATTCCGAGCTTAATAGCTAGAAACTATAAAGAAGGATATAATATATAAAGCTACGTATTATATAATTACCTACTAGCTTTAGAGCTTCCTATTAGATATAAAAGCTAAGGTTTAAATTAGTAAATATAATATTAATAGTTAGAGGAGACTAATATTTAGGGGGAGGCTATAGGTATCTAGCGGGGAGGATAATAATAACTTACTAGGGGAGCTCTATATAAAGATTATTTAATAGAGCTACGACTTAAGTATAACTACCTACCTAAGCTATAATAACACGCTAGAAATAATAAGCTAGTAGTTCTATTAGCTAGGATAATTATAAATAGTATAGAGATTTAGAAGGAACTATAATATCTATAGAGGAATATATATCTAGAGGTAAGCTAAGAGGGGCTTCCTAAAGCCCTTATTAATACCTACCTAGCTATACTTAGACCTCTTAATAGACTTTATTATAAACTTACCGCCTATAAAGGATAATACTAGCTAATACCTATAGGTTATAATAAATAAGCTAGGTAAGTTAGTAATATTAGAGGAGATAGGTACTATAGAGGTAGAAGCTTATACCTACTAGTTCCTTACCTCCTACTTCTAGTTCTATAGGTTCCTATATAGTATTATTAGTAATTAAGGGTCTAACTAGGTAAGCTACTTCTAAGCTAAATTCTACTACCTTACTAATATAAGGAGGCTATTAAATACTATATACTACCTATAGACTAATAGTAATACTAAAAAGTAGAACTAGGAGATATAAGCTATCCTATAGGCGTTTATAACCTAGGTATAGGATAACTAGGGGTAGCTCCTACCTACTACCTAGCTAGCGCTCTATAATAGGGTTAGTAATATAACTAGGCTCTTGCTATTCTTCTTAGAATATAGGTACTATACTAACCCTATACCTATAGTAAATAATATAATAAAGGAGGCCCCCTCTAAGGATATAGTAGCTACCTACTTAGTAATAAGACTAAGGGAGGTAGTAGACTTTATCTAAGTAAGTATTATTACTACCTAATAGTATAATAAGGAGAATATAAACTAGTATAGGACGCCTATAGAGGAGTACTAGGTAAGTAATAAGGTTTAGCTTTTAATAGCTAACTATAAGAGCCCTAGGCCTAGTAAGAAGCTATTATAGTTATACTATAAGTATACTATAGTTAGAGTCCTAAGCTTATATATTATTAAGTTAGATATACCTAGTAATATTTACCTAAGGTTCTATATAGACCTCCTCTAGAGGGTACTAGAGGACCCCTTACCTATATAAATAAGGATAGACCCCTAACTACTACTAATTATAGCTAATAATAGCAAATTTAAGTAGCGTATAGAGGAGATATATATAGCATAATAGAAGGTAGTTAAATAGGAGTAGAGGCGCGAGGCCCTAGTTAAGTAGGAAGGGTATATAGAGCTTACCTAGGAGCCTATAGAGGCTATTATAAAGATTGCTATAGTAGATAGGTATAAGGCCTTATATAGGCTAGTTATAAATAATAATAATAACCCAGCCTATGCCTAGGGGGGGACTAGCTAGGAGGGGGGATAGTATTATAAGCTATACCTAGCTTAAGCCTACCTAGGCTTCTACCTAGGTTTACTACCTTAAGGAGCTACCTAGGGCCTACCTAGGGCTTACCTAGTTATTCCCTATAGACTAGTAAAATCTCTACTAGAGAGGAAAACTCCCCCTTTTTCCTCTTTAGCTTAAATAAATAGTATTATAGCGACCTCTTATTAAACAAACTCAGGTCTAACCCCTCGTAGTATATTACTTATTAGTATATATACTATACTTAATAATCCTCTAGCGTGTTCTTATTATAGCTATATATTCTAAATATTAACGTGCTATAGCTTAGTTAAGATCTATTCCTTTTTACCTACTATAAGACGAATTATCTATTAGTTATTATAATAAATCTTCTAGATATTACTAAGTTTAAGAGCGATATCCCTAAATAGCTTCTAAAGAGCGATAATCTCCTTAGCTATATATTCGAGGCTTAGAAGCTCTACTTCTATTATTAATATTATAACTATAGCTTATTAAGTAGCTTTTTATTAAATTAGTTCTCTAAAGAGCGAGATTATATACCCTTAAGATAACTTCTATATCTCCTTATTATTTATAAACGAAGTATTAATTATAATTAATAGTACCTACCTACCCCCTAAGTTACTAAAGTATATTATAAGGTAATAAGTATAATATAGGTACTATATAACCTAGTTAGTAGTAGTATAGTAATAAGGAGCGGGGTTTATTAGGAATCTTAAGAGTAGGGAATATATAAAAGCGATATTAGGTTAGATTATAATAGTAATATTGAGTATAGAGCTCATCGTCTCTTAGAAACTCTTTACCTCTAATAATATTACTACTATTTTATTCTTTAGGAGTAGTAGGTTTAGAAGGGGGGTTATTAGCGCTCTTAAGTCGAGTAAATTAAACTTCTTTATAACCTGCTTAATATATTAGTTATAGGAAAGGTATATCTTTTATATAGCTTAGTTATAAATAACCCTAATTCTAAGATAGTACTTAACTAGGCCTTATTTCTTTAACTTATATACTTCTTTTAAGCTAGTAATTACCCTCTATACTACTACTTTATAATCCCTATAAATTAGGATAAGGAAGTCTTTTATATAGAAAATAATAAGAACTCTCTTCTTAGTTAACTAGAAGAGGTATAGGTCTTTGCTTATAGGTATAAGGCCTAGATACTAAAGGGTTAAGGAGAACTCCTTATACTAGAGTAGTAATATATCCCTTAGCCTATAGAGCGTATAGCATAGTTTGATATACTTTCTAGGCTACTTAAAGCTATTTAATAACTTATAAATAATTAGATCTTTATTTAAGTCCTAATAGGCGTTTAGGAACGTATTAATAATATTAAATTATTTAACTTTAAGGTTAAATTATATAATAATTACTATCGCTACTCTAAAGGTTTAAGTAGCGAGGGTTATTATATAAGTCTATTTGAGGGGCGACTTCTCTTATTAATATCGCCTTAAATATAAATCCTTGCTTTATACTAATTAAGGATATTATTCTTATTAAATTTATAAGTAAATACCTACTTTAAAGGGATTAATCTCTTTATCGTTATCTCTTAATTAATAACACGCTATATATCTATCTATTATAATTTACCTATTTTAACCTTAGCTACTTCTTTAAAGCGAGTTCGTAGCGCCTATAGGAGGTTTAAAAGGTCCTTCTATAAGTATAGTAGCTTAGTAAAGTTATTAGTAGTAAGACGTTTGCGGATTATTATAGTTATATAAGCGGGCTTTACGCTATAAATAGCGGTATAAACGTAGCTATAGAGCGTATAGTACCTTATACTAGCTTTTAAAAAGGCTTTCTACTAATTAGGTATAAAGGTCTTAAAGAAGCTAGATACCCGCTCCCGCTCTATATAGTACTATAATAAAAACTAGTAACTAGAGCAGGATTCGCTCTCTATTATTCTTAGTTATAGGTTACTAGGTAGTAGATTATATAGTTATTAGCTTTAATAAGTTTAGCTATAGCCCTCCTAGTTATATACCTAGTTAGACCTCTATTTAGTATTAGCCCTCTCCTTACTATCCTAGTATAGCTATACTAATAGATTTAAGGGTCTCTTATCTAAAGGTTCGTTCTTATTGCTCTTGCTCGGTTTAGAAATATATTATAAAGTAGGGAGTAATTTAACTATATTATAATCCTTAATCTATTCCCCTTTAAAATTAACTTCCCTAATAGCTTTATATATATAGTTCGTTTCTAATATATATACTACGCCTATTACTCTATTTACTAGAGCTAGGCTTTTATTTAGCTCTAGCGTAAGATTAAGGGATAATAGCTACCCCCCCTTCTAACCTACCTATTCCTTTAGAAGTTTTAGAATTCTTCTATTTAGAGACTTAGTTATAGGAATAAGGGTTAGTATAGGTAACTATTTAGTTAAAAGTATTAATATAGCTTCGTCCTTATTTATAACGCCTAGGATTTAAAATTTAAAGTTAACTTATAATATAGGTTTTTTAATCTCTTCTACTATCTTATAGATAATATCTTCTAGGATAGCCTCTTTTACCTTATCCTTTATATAGAAAGTCCTTTTATTAAATATTATATTCTATATAATAATAACTATTTATAATATAAGGATCTAGACCCTATATAAGTTATACGTATTTAGAATATATCCTACTAGGTATCTAATATATCCCTATAGCACTACCTTAAAGTCTCTCTTATTAATTCCTCTCTCTTATTCCCTCTTAAGGGGGTATATATAATAGCTATAGGCATATATATATCCCTAGTAAGGGCGAAGGTTATAGGTTAGAGCCGCTCTATTATTAGGTTACTACTAGTAAAAGTATTAATAGAACTATTCCTCTTCGATCTATAATAGCGAACGCTAGTCGTAGCGTTTAAGTAGGCTTATATTATAAAGCGTTATTACTACTAATACTATCTTAGCCTATAGTTTTATAAGTAAGCTAGCTATAGCGAGTATCTTAATTATTCGAGTTATAACTTCCTAACTAGCCCGTTCCCCTCTACTATTTAGTTCCTTTATATATAGAGGGGTTGTTTTAACCTCTATTCCTTCTATATAGGTCTAATCCTTATATCCTATATAGCCTATAAGTAAAATTACTAACCTCTTAATATCTTATCTAAACTTATAAATAGAAAGTCCCTTCTATTAAAATACCTATCGCTTAAAGGCATATAGAGCGAGTATAACGCTACTATAAGTCTTATTAATGCATAGAAATATAAAGAGCTAACTAGTATATTTATTCTTAATAATAAGGAGCTACTAGGTCTAGTTAAAGCCTTTAGGGTAGTTAAATAGATCCTATGCGATCTTATAATAAGGGCGTATTACTTTATCCTCTAACGTTTATCTTAAAATCACCTATTTAGGATATATAACTATATAGTATTAGTACTATAAGCACGTTAGGCCCTTAATCCTCACCCCCCGAGTAGTATATACTAGCTACTTAAGAGCCTTAGGGCTAAGGTAGCTACTTTAGAGGTACTAAAGTATTGCATTATTACTCTAGTCTAGTAGTAGTATAAAAGAGGTATACTTATATATTATAAGCACGTAGTTTATATTATTAATAATAGTATTAATACTTTAGGGGATCTACTTAGGAATAGAGTATAAGGAATAAGGCTTATATTTAAGGAAAGCGAGGTTTACTTTCCTAATAAGTTTCTTAATTATAATACTATTCTTATAGGTTCTAAAGCGAAGTATATAGTTATACTCTAAATACTAGATACCTATCTTCTAAAGTAGCGCTTTAGAAACTATATTAATATAAAAATTCTCTATATATCCTATATTATAGAGTATAAGGTCCTCTATATTTATACCTTTTAAGCTATTAAGAGCGTTTTTAATACTCTATATACCTTTTATAATAATTAGGTATAAAGCTATTCTAGAATTAACCCGTTCTCTATTATAATACCTAATTAAGGAGGGGATAAGTAGGGACTTATTATTTATTAGGTGCGTCCCTCTATAGTTATCTAGGACTATAGACTTATATAATATATAAGGTCCTAAGTAGGGGGTTATAAAGATACTTAGGTGCTCTTTATCTAAATTAATTATATTATCCCTAACCTTATTCGAGAGGGCTATATAAAAAGCAACTACTATTATATTAAGAGAGTAGCTTAGAGCTATATTAGATTTCTTAGATAAACCCTTATTACCCCCCTTATTAGTTTAGTAGTTCTTACCCTTATAAGGTATAGTATATAGCTAGCCTTTATAAGTAAGTTTAATATAAAGATTAGCAAAGTATAGGTTACTATTTAACTAGTTATAGATCTAGGCTACTTATATATCTATTACTAATATATATAAGCCCTTCTAATATTATTTAGTTAAAGTAGCTTCTAAGTAGTTATAATTAACGCTTAGCTATTAATAGCTTAACTTATATAAGTACTATTTACTACTAGATAAGTTACTAGTTATAGGAATATTTAATAGGTTAGCTTTATTTATATAGCTAGCTAGTATTATAAAGACCCTAGCGCTTTATCCTTATAATCTTAAGTAGAGTATATCCTTATATAAGAGGTCCTTGAATATATTAGTATATTAGCTTATATTAGAGACTAGTATCCCTACTTGCTCTTATTTAAGGATATCTATAATCTCTATATTAGCTTAAGTAGGTATAAAGTAATAACTAATTACTTAAAGAAAAGTTTTTAAAATAAGAGTACTACTTACCTTAGGAAGCTTAAGCTAGGTAATATAAAAATAAATACCCCTAAAGTCCTTAATATAGATATTAGAATTAATACTCTTATTTACTTTCTCTAGGACTTAGATATACTCCTCTTAAATAGTAATAAGAGTACTAGCTTTACTTAGAGTATAGTAATATTTAAGATTAATAATAAGGCTATAAAAAGTTATATCCCCTTTAGTAAGAAGTTCTATATATATAAGTATAATAATATTATAAGTAATAATCTCTATAACTAGATAGTTAATCTATTTAAACTCTTAGTTCTTATAGGGTTATTTAAACTCTTATATAATAAGTAAATATAAGTACTCTAGGTATTATTCCTATATACCTATAATATTCTTATTAATTATAACTAGGGTAGCTAGAAGCTAAAGGGGTTATAATTTATTTATTATTTATATCCTAATAATAGACTTAGGAGTAGTCCTAGAAGTAGTATTAGAAGTAGCCTCTTCTAGAGCCTCCTAGTTAAATAGAGCGATATATTAATTATAAGCGCTCTTCTCTTATAAATATTAAATATTAATATCCTAGTTTTATTTAGTAATATATATATTAAGAGTTAGGGTTTTTAATAAAGTCTTACCTAGGTATAAAGGTCCCTTAGGGTTATCTAGGTTTATATACTTCTAGACTCTAGTAGCTTAGGCTTTAGCTTAGATTATAATATCCTAAGTAGTAAAGTCCTTATATATAGTTAGATAGTATAATACTATTATAGTAGTAATTAAAGATATTATAATTAAAGTTATTTAGAAATAGAGGGTTTAGGATAATAGAGGATAGTATATATTAAGGAAGAAAAAAGGAATAAGAGAGAGGAAGTTTTAATAAATACTTTTAGTAGTAAAGGCTTATTTTAAAATAGTAGTTAGGGGTCTAGTTAGAGCTAGGCTTATAATTATTAAGAAACGTCCTATAGGGCTATATTTATAGTTACTAAATAGCTTATTCTATTATAATAAGAGTAGCTATAATATAGTTACTTATAACTATAGTTAGAGGAGCGACCCTAGAAAAAGGTCGCTCTAGAGCTAGCGTTAGTCACGTGCCGCGCTAGGAACGGGCGATGCTGAAGGCATCACGACAGTTGGCGCATTATGGGGGCTACTGTTATTAACCTATGCTGTTTTCTATACCCCCGGTAACAGTGGGACCCTTACCGCACTAACCTTGGAGATGCTAACGTAGGTGTAGATAATACCCATGAATATGTCCTCTAGCCCTCAACGGCTTTGGCTCCGAGACAGATAACGACGACCACGAGGCTATTTTTAGCGCCAATCATTGCACCACGAGGTGTCTCCTCTGCCTGAGCTTTGGTCTCGAAGAAACGCACGTTCAATTCAAATTCAGGTCTGTCATATGCTATTGTGTACCAAAGTCATACATCCAAGGTCTTGAACTCGTCCCGCAATCGAAACTCCAATCGACGAGGTATTTACCTGGGTAATCTCTTCCAGCCAGTCTTCAAAGACCCTGTGGTTGTGAACCGAGGCAACGGATGAGCCTCAGTGTTGAACACAACCTCGGTCAACGGCATGTAATCTGTTGGTGAGAACAACAAGTACAAGTATTTGAGAGTCTCGGCCTAGGTAGTCAAGTAAGCTTCAGTGCCTGATGATGTCGTCCGTCTGGATACTTACCAGCCAAAAACTCTCCATGTTATCCCTAGTTGCTGGTGGCACGCTTCGAACATCATTCAGACTTATGTACCCTCCTCCGTCGGGAGCTTTTGTATGTTTTTGGAAGGCTTGAAAGATCCTCCATCCCCATTCTCGGTACATCGAGTTCTCTGTAACGCGATACATCATGAACAAGCTTTCGACCGTCTCAGGTCTCTGGAGATTATGCGCGTCCAGAGGCTTGATGATGAAGTCTTTTCGCCATTTGGAAAGTACTGGGAGATGAATCAGACGGGCCTGCATCACCCTAATGAAGGGTGATAACTCACTGTTGCTGGGAACGCGCTGTTCTCTATCGCCAGGGCTCGATTGCAAGTCGTACTCTGTCGCATTGAACCATGCGACCTCGGGCGCGAGACCTGTGTCAGTGACGGCTTACATGCCCCAACATGTGTTCATTAGGTCGATGGCCAGCTGAACATCGTCTTCATGATGGCCTGTCCAGCTCGGGTCGCGGCGAGCTTCGGCAAGGGTACGGCCTTCAGTAGCCTGCATCTAGACTTAGCATGGGCGTTCTGCTGATCGAAGCACGAACACTTACACCCATTGCGATGGTTCCAGGAAGAAAACAGACGAGGTGATCCATCTTGGGCGAAAGGGTTCCTCCAACTCCCCTGGGAAGCTCCGCAATGTACTTGAGTGCTGCGTTCCGCGTAGAAGCTACGAGATATCTTTGAATCCCATCCAAGGCGTCTTCCCACATGTCGCGGTAGATGACCTCCCCGGTTTGAAGATACTGCTTGATGAGATATTCTGTGCTTGTTAGCATCACCTGGAGGGTGGTTCCAGAACAAGACCATACCATAGTATGAATCACCTCGGCTCCCGAGGCGGATCTCTTTTGTCGTGAACTGGCCATGGCTAGGATGTACAAAGATTGGCAGCAGACCACCTTCCATCTTTTGATCATCAAGGACTTTCATGACCCGCTCTGCTCGCTGCCAGTAGACGTCATTACCTGTCAGATGAGACAGGTACTTCATCTCTAGCTGGACGGTCGCAGCCTCCGCCGTGGAAGATGAGCCGCCATCCGCATGAGACATGATTCCTCGTCTCTTGCCAATGTTGACGCTAGCGTACGGGATACCAGATTCAGACTCAAACGCGACCAAAAGACGGTCTGCGAGGTCGACAGCTTTGGACAGATATACACTGTCTCGCCTGGATGAGGCATGTGGTAGCTGGGTTGACAAATAGTGTGCGGAGAGCAGACCACCCATCATGCGGATAGTGGTCTCGAACGTGTTGACGTCCTGGTCTTGATCCCATGTGAGACTACGATGTAGCCACTTGCGCGCATCGGTCAGAGGCTCGGTAAGGTTCATGAGCATCATCGTATCGAGGCTGTCAATGATGATCCAGCCCAAGCCGCTAGGAGACATGTTGCTTCCTTTCTTTGAAAGGGGCTGAAACACGTCGTTGCCTGTAGACAGAGACAGTTTGGTAAGTGAAGGATGAGACGGACTGAATCAAACAAGACTGGAACTTACTCCAGGCGTGCTTTTTGTAGGCATGCCAACTTGAGAGGAAGGCCCCCTTGACTTCACCCCGCCGGCCGTCCCAATCAGCGAACTGAGACTGAGGGGCATAATGAGAATGACCCAGAGCATGGTCGGTGAAGTAGCTTGTCAAGAAGATGCCAAGGATCCCTGAGCAACACAGCAGCATAACGAGGTTCCTTATCCTTTGGCGCATTGTTTGTCGAAGAACACTTCTTCTTCTTTGGGTAGACCGCCTAGCTCTGCGGAGGTCGTCGCCAATAGACTCAGCTGTTTTGGCGGTAGAATCAGCAGACGGGCTTCATCCTCGTTTGTTTGGAGAAGAAGCCATGGCCAACGATGGAGATGGAGATGAAGGACAGGTAGAAACCACCGAGTAAGTTCTTTGCCCGGCAGAGGTGAGAATATGTAATTGAGAGGGTCTGGCACGTTGCGAACACAGAGTCCGGGATTACGGCGCTTAGCGCCCGCAGACGTGGGCTCTTCCTCCGAGGTTTCGGTGGACCGATTAATGCCGGCCGGCGGCAAGTACCAACAACATTTCCGAAAACGTGGCAACCATGGCCGCCATACGTTGGGCCGGCGTAAAAGCTCATCGGGCTTCTTCGATTTGCGCCAGGTCCAACAGAGCGCGAAGGCATGACCTGTCTTCGACCCTGTTGGTTAACTAAAAGCATGCGCTCATCAACTTCATTGGTTACCAACGCGGTGGAAACAGATCAGGCGAGCAAGGAAACGGACACTCGACTTTCATTAGCCAGGGATCCAGAATTCGATCGGCTGATTTGTCTGCTTCTGTCTTTCTTCTCTCCCGCGCGCTAAACTTGCGATGGTGTTTGGTGGTAATTGGCAGGGTTGCAGCGGCGTCGCCTGACAACTAGGTAATTGCTCCGCAAAGACTAGGTTGTTGGAGAAGCCGCCCCCTCATAATTATGCAGGTCGTATTGTCTGCTCCTGACAACCAACAAGCAGTTGGTCCATCGTGAGTTGGAAGAAAAGAGAAAAGAACCAACCGGAGTCACATGGGCTCTGCAGACGGGAAAGGAGCATTGGAATAGAGTCGACCGTTCAATCCGTCGGGCGCCTAGCCAAACCTGTGCCGCAGTCTGGCAGAGTCGGTAGACAGACCACTTCATTAAACCCATGGTCTCGTGAAACGAAAACAATCACTTTCGGTGGTTTTCCGAATCTCTTATCTTTTGCAGTAAGCCTCAGGTTTCTGCAGGCTGCCTCAACCTCCTAGCATTTCTGAAAATGTCAACCTGACACATGCCTCTCCATTCCCCGGATTCAACACACTCTTTGCTACTGAAATTCATGGCGATCTTTCTGCTATCATTCTGAGGAGAGGGAGTTGAGGATGAACAATGACGGAGCCTTACCCTCCAGAGACCAATACGGCTGGAGGCATCACATCCTTTATCGCTCTTCCAACAACTTTCACAACACCTTCCAGTTGCTCAACCATCTACCGACTCAACGGCTGGAGCCTTGTAGCATATGATCCCGGATTCGGCATCGACATCGATACCAGAGTAAAATGCGCACCAGCAGCAGTCACGACGTGGTGGGAGCAAGGCCGCTTAGGAGTCAATGACGGCGATGGGCATACTGCTCTCAGCATCGGACCTCTGACCTGCCCTGATCGATGGTCTACCGTGGCTACCTCTGTCAAGGACGAAATCAGCACGCTGGCAATGTGCTGCCCACCGTAAGCGTTCCGCCAAATTCGACCAACGTCTTTTGCATTTTCTCATGACTCATCCCAGCGAATACACTCTCGCCCACGGCATCACTAGTTCCATCGCTGGGGACTGCCTTTCTAATGCGTTGACTGGCGCCGTCATGACCTTCGCGTCGCAGAAAGAGACAAGCAGTCGGTGGCAAATGAATACAACTACTCTCGAATTCCCCATCTACGTCAGCGCCATCGCCGTGGTTGGCTGGACTTTTGCGTCAGCACCTTCAGTGACACAATCACAATTGTCAAGCGAGGAGAAAGTCACTGCAACACAAAATCCGACGACACAAACTCCGACGGATATCTCTGCTTTTCCTCGCCAAACAGGCCCTTCCCAGCCGCTTTCTACGACATCGTCATTCACGCCTACCGAAACCCCGTTAGCGGCAAGTTCAGGGATTCCGTTGTCCACAACTATCGGCGTCGGAGTTGGTGTCGGTCTGGGTGTCATCGCCACGTTCCTGGTTGCGTTTCTGCTGTGGAGGCGAAGACGAAAGCAGCAAAAACCCCCTGAGGCCTCGGACCTGTTTTCGAGGTGAGCGCACCGATTCACTATCAGCCGGACAAATACGCATACCCCCCTTATTATCACGAGCTACATGGGAGTCGAGGTCGAAGATCTGGAGCATTAGAGATGCCGGTGCCGCCATATTTTGCTGAGCTGGATGCTAGTATTCGGCGCTAGAGATGAGAGAGAACGGATATATCATAAGACGTAGTGGCCGATCGATTCTATAAATGCTTAATGACTATTATTACCCTGGATACACGCATAGATTAAGTCATTCGTCTCAAACTATCACAAACTAGTGCGGTGCAGAGTAATAGAGTTAGTATAGTTAGGTATAGCTAAGGTTAAACATTCTTCTCTAGCCCTCTAGTCTACTAGGTAAGGGCTAGAGGACTTATCTAGGGGTTACCTAGTACCTCCCTATAACTCTTAACTCCTATAGACTTCCCTAACTTAGCCTACTAAGCCCTTTTCCTTATAATATTATCCTAGCTTATAATATAATCCCCCCCCTTTAAACTAGTCTACCCTTAGACTAGTTTACTTTATAGTTATCTAGAGGGTACTTAGTACCTCCCTATAGGAATTTATAACCTCCTAGTTTCTATAGGTCTAGAATTTAATATCCCTCGTTCTAGTTATATAACTCTTCCTTAGATAGCTAGGTAGCTTAGAAAAATAGTTAACTAATAATAGGGTACTTATCCTCTACCCTAGCTATTCTTATAGCTCTTATACCTAGGTAATAAAGGACTTTATAGCTTAGAGGAGTAATAAGCTAGTAATAAGGTATACTTATACTCTAACTACTCTTATAGCTTTATTAGATAGGTCTAGGACTACTTAGTAGTTATCTAGATAGTTATAGCTAAGTTCCCTTATAAGGGTTACTCCTTCCTTTATAAAGCTATACTAAAACGTATTATTATTTAAGCTTATTTTTATTACCTTAAATTTACCCTTAGAATTATTATATTTTCTACTTATTATTATATTTTTAATATTTCTATAGGAGTAATAAAGATATTCTCCCTCTAGGGATAAAGAAGGTTTTTATTATAATATAAGGGATTACTAGTAGTTATCTAGTAGTTATCTAGTACCTCCCTATACTTAGTAAAGTTAGCTAAAGCTAAATAATATAATAATCTAGAGATTATCCTCCTTTTAGCTATATAAAAGCTTAGTTTTAATATCAAGTTAAAAATATATAAATATTATTTAAAATTTCACCCTATTAAAATCTCTCCTTCTTATTTCTTTAGATTTATAATATTAATATTATTACTAATAACTTACTATTAGCCCCCTGCTTCCTTATTAATAACTTTATCTTAATTACTATATAAGAAATCTATTATTATATCTTTTACTACTACTAATACCCCTAATACTACCCCCTACCCTACTAATATACTAGATACTACTAGTATCCCTATAATAGGTAAGCTCTAGGCGTGCTCCTATTACTACTACCTCCTTATATAAGCGAAGTAGGAGCTACCTATAGATATAGATACTAAGCTTAAGCTCCTTATAAGCTTAATTATATACTTTAAGAGTAATAGTAAGTATATAGTCCTTAGCTAGTACTTATCTAGTACTTTACTAGCTTTAGGTTTTAAATTACTTACTAATTTATAAACTTATTACTAACTTATTTATTTTTTAAGCGCTTTTACTAAATATAAGTATTATACTAAAATAAGTAATAGAAAGGCTTATATGAATATAAGTTTTACTTATTATTTTCTAGTTCTTAGCTACTAACTCCCTATAGCCTACTTATTATATAATAAGTACTATTAATAAGCTTAAGCGCCTAATAAATAAGGGCTACTCTAAGCCTAATATTTAGATATAGTATACTAAGAATAAGGTAAGTTATTTAATACCTCCCTAGTACTTTACTATTAGTTTCTAATTATACTTAGGAGGAGATCCTTATTACCTAGCTTATAGTTAAGAGGGCCTTCTAAGCTAAGAAGAATAAGGCTAATATTATACCTAAGAAATATAAGGCTAAGGAGGCGGAGATCTCTATAGAGATAGAGGACTACTAGGTAGGCGCCTTAGAGGAGGCTACTACTTACTAGTAATACCTTATTAAGGAGGCTAAGAAGTAAACTAAGTTATTATATAAGTAATATAAAAAGCTTACTTACTACTATATAGTAATAGAGTAGCTAGCCTAGAAGTAGCTAGTAATATAGGAGGTATAAGCTAAGTATATTAAGGAGTTACTTAACTCTTATAATAAAGTTATAAATTTATTTAACCCCTATTAGTACCTCCTTAGTGCTTTATTAGTTAATATTTCTAACTTAAAGTAGAATTACGAGGCTTTAGCTACTATATTTATTATAAGGGGAGATAATAATAATAATAATAATATTAAGGGCGCTAGCGCTTAGTAGATTTAAAAGTTTTAAGAGCGCCCCTAGTAAGCTACTAATAACCTCTAGGTAGTAATTAGTTACTTTTAAGTATTTTTCTAATCTCTTTTTATCTTATTAGGGGCTTTTAGGCTAGTGAATTAAAATACCTAGCTAGTATACCCTATTTCTACCTAACTACTCCTTACCTATTAGGTTACCTATTAAATTATATAGGGATTATAATACTTTTACTTATAATTAGGCTTTATAATCGTTTTATAAGTCTATAGATATATTATATTATAGCTCCTATAAATTATCTATTTCGCTATAGCCCTTCTATTTAATAAGGTACTAATAGTTATATCTAGGGCCCCTATAGGTAACGATATAGTTTACTATATAGATATTAGTATTATTATTAATTAGGATATCTTATAATAAAATAGCTAAGCTAAAAAGGGTTCTAATTATATAGGTGCGAATATATTATTAATTTAGTATTTTTTATTAACCTATAGCTTATATACTTATCCCCTATTAATTACCCGTTAGATCCTAAATAGGCTTAAATATTTATTAGAAAGTTTATAAGAGGGCTGCCTCTACTTAATATTTCTAGTTAAAAATAGGACGAGGTCTCCTATAGTAAAAATAATAGAGGTCCTCTTCTAGTTATAGAACTTACTATATATTTTATTATACTTCTAAAGTAAGTTAGTAATAGCTAACCTCTAGGTAAGTAAGCTATAGATTCTCTTATATATTACTAGGATTAAAACCTTTAACTAAGGTTTAATATTATTAGGTCTACGAGGGGAATATCCTATTAGTAGCTCTATAAGTAACGTCTTAGTAGCTTTATAATAAAAGTTATTATAAATGAATTAAGCTAGGTCGAGCTATATTACCTAGTTATCCTAGTTAATATTATAGAAAGTCTATAGAAAGTGCTTAATACTCTAATTTAACGTTCTATTTAGCTATTAGTTTAGGGATAAAAAGTAATACTAAGCTTCCTCTTAATAACTAGTAAGTAGTATACTTTAGACTAGAAGTTACTAGTAAATAGCGATCCCCGATCGGATATAATAGCTTCTAGGAGCCTAAATATAAGGAAGATATATTTAGTTAGTAGTATAGTGGGATAGGATAAGATAGACTTAGCTACGTAACTTTTAGAAAACTCCCTTAGCGCACGGACCCGTTATAGGAAGACTATAGAGTAGAGCGTAGAAGAGAGGAGCGTAGTAAATAGGAAGATAGTATAGATATTATTATAATTAGTACCTTAATAACCCTATACCTCGTTTTTTAGTATTTTCTTAGTAAATCCGCGCTTAATTTAGATAATCTCTTTTAATTAGACCTATAAAATATTCTATATATCTTTTAAGCTTACTCTTAATATTCTTACCTATTTAGAAGTAGAGCTATATTATTTATTATCTTTCTAGTTCCTATTAGTTCTAACCTTTTCTAATAATACCTAGAGGCGGATTCTTTTACTCTTTTTAATAGCTTTTATAAGCTTCTTAGAGAGTTAGGTACCTTTACTACGTCTATATATCCCCGCTATTAATATATATATATATAATTAATCTACTTCGAATATAATAATAACTTAAGAAGTTTATAAGTAACGAATAATAATAATATAAATAATGATAAAAACGTAGTTTAAAGAGAGGAAGATATTTATAGACCTACCTTAGTTCTAAGGGAATAATAATAGCTATACTTCCTTATAGAATTAAGGTAGGAATAATATAGACCCTAAAATCCTCCCTTTCTCTTTTTTTTTTATACTATTAGTAGGTTCTAGCGAGTATATTCCTTTCCTTACCCCCTTATATATTATTATAACTACTATTATTTAACTAGCGAGTTATAGCTAATATAGCTAAGATAGCTATATATAATACTAATATAGAGATTAGTAGTCTTACTAAGCTAATAAGTATAGCGAGATTAACTAGATTAGTAACTAGAGACTATCAAACCCCTTAGTATTATAGCCCTAAGTACTAAGAGCGATATGCTAACTTTAGAGAGATACTAATATAGAGAAGCTATGAATTCTTTTAAAATAAGAGCGTTATTAGGAAGACCTTTCTATATTAAGTAATAAAACTTAAAGTAGATCTATAATAGCCTAGAGTAATAAGATCGAGGTTACTAGACCTTTCTTATATTTATTTAGTTATTTAGTTTATATTATTTCTTTTTTCGTTTTATTTAAAAAAAGTTATAACTACTTACTTTATCTTTCTATTTAGAAGATATTATAATAATAACTTCACTTTATTAACTATAATACTCTATTACTTTAACTATATAATATTAACTTTAATATTTATAGACCTATAAGTAGTATATTTTCTTCTTCCTTAGCTAACCTAGATACTAAATCCTCTTCTAATAAGGGGAAATAGCCTAAGGAGAGATTTATAAGAGCTTTATTTAATAAGATATAACCTTATACTATAGATTAGCTAGCCTCTAATAATAGTATAAATAGATCTATAAATCCTACTTCTAGGATAGGAGTAATACCCTTAAGTACTCTATATTCCCCTAAAGGAAGTTATACTAATTAGAATATTATAGGCCTTATTAATCTCCTTATAAGATGTCCTATTATTATAGCAATAACTCCCTATTTAACTAGAGCGCCTAAGTTTATTAGTACTAATATCTCTAACTTTATTACTAACTATAAGAGCCTTTTAAAGCTTTATTATAAGACTAATAAAGATATAAAGAATAAGGTCTATATATATAGCTCTAGCGACTATTAAGATATAATAAAATCTTATATTAATAAAGCTAAGACCTAGAAGGAAGCTAAGGAGAGACTTCTATACTAGTTTAGATTTGCAGACTCAAAATCTTATTAAGATCCTAATAAGGACCTTTAGAACCTAGTTATAGGATCTTATATTAAGGATAATAACCCTTCTTAAGTTATAATATTAATTATTATTATTTAATAGCTTTAATAGAGAGCTATCTAATATAGAGACCTAGAACTTATAAATACTAAGTTTATTTATATTACTTATTACTATTTTTTAGAGAGGGCTATAAGAGCTATAGCCTAAAGTCTTAGCTACTAGCTTATTAAGGTTATTTTAAAGTAATAGGTTATAATAGAAGATACTCTAATTAAATAGTCTATTACTTACTAAGAACTTTAATAATTATCTAGCTTTATTAAGCTTAAACTAATAATAATATTTTAAATCCCTATAAAGATAACTCTAATAAGGTAGAAGGCTAAAGCTAAGGAACCCTCTATAGCCTAGACTACTAGCTTAATTATTAACTCTCTTATTAAGAACTTTAGGACCCTAAATATTAATAGGGCTAATTATAAGATAGATATCTTAACCCTTATTAAGAGAATTACTAGCTAAGGAGATAATACTTTTAATCTAAATACTATAGAAGCTACTAAACCTTATAAATAATAATCTTAGGACTATTTATAGACTTAATACTAATAAAAATAGTACTTTTACTTATATGCTAGATATAGGGATTATTAAGGAGGATACTAGCTATACTAGGGATTTAAAAGAGGTAGAGTAAGAGGAGGCTATAGAGGCTTCTAGTAAGATAGACTACTATAATACGTGCCTTTCTAAGCTATAGGGGCTTACTAGTTTTATAGCGCTATTAATTATATTATTATTAGCTATATTAAATATCTTAAGGCTAGCTAGAATAGGGTCTATTACTATATATCGCCCTATTACTTTATTAGCACCCTAGATATAAGTATTAAGATTAAGATAGGTATTATTAGTAAAGGCTATAACTATAAATTAACTAATAATTAGATGATTTTAAAATATATCCTAATTAACGAGGATACCTTTATATACTATATAGTTACTATAAGTAAGTTAGTAGAAAAGTAATAGCTAAAGCTTTTAGAGGAGGTTATAAGAGTTATTAGTTATAATAAGATACGCCCTAAACTATTTATTAGCTTTATAAATTTATTAAAAGATATTACTTAATTATATAACTTTATAGATATAATATTCTTTAGCTTTAAGTTAAAGAACTAGTATATTAACCTAGTAGAAGATATTACTATTATAAAAAGAGAGAAAGCTAGAGAGTATAATATAGAACCTTATAATACTTATTATTACTAAGCTCCTTAAATAGTAGACCTACTTATAATTCGAGACCCTCTTATTTAAATTACTTAGAGAGTTATAAAGCTCCTAGATAATAAGGAAGATACTAAAGATACTATATTACTAGATACCCCTAAGGAATAAGTTAAGTAATAGAAATAGGATAAATCGGATAAGCCTTAGATTTAATATAGTAATTTATAAACTAGTTATACTCTTACCCTTAAGCTATATAATAAAAGAGTAAATAGGAAAGTAGCTATTCCTAAAGCTTTCCTTTATTAGAACTAGCCTAATTAGAATAGGATAGTCTATAATACTACTAAAGCTATAATTACTAAGTATAAAGATAGGTATAACTTAAAGGTATAAGATATCTTTATTCCTACTAATATTATACTTCTAGATTAATTTAATAAGATAAGAGAGAGTAATAAAGAGCTATAGGAATAAATAGATTAATAGAATAATAATAAGAGCTATTCTAAAGGCTAAGTAACTTTAGCTACTATTTCTATAGACTTACCTAAGGATTTATAAACTAAGGTAATTTGATTTAATTACTATATAATTAATCCTATCTTTAAGATAGGTGCTATAATAGAAGATTAGGATTTAGTATTACTTCTACTACTAAGATATATTACTATCCTAGACTTCGTTATAACCTACTAGTAGATTACTATTACCCTTTATAGCCCTATAAATATATTAATTAAGGGGATTATTAATAGTAGCTCCGCTATTAACCTTATTAGTAAAAGTTATATTAAGCGCCTAGGCTTATGGAGCGATATAGTTAAGATAAATATAGGGATCCGCGGGATTACTAATAGAGAGTAGAGGACCTAGTTTATAAGTATAATTATAAATAATATTTATATTAATAGTAATTAGATTTAGGATATTAGCTTTTTCGTTTTCCCTAAAAATACTTATAATAAGGACCTAGTACTAGGAGCTCCTTTTATTTTAAAGACTTAAATACTAGATTATATATAGAACTAGATTATTAGAGTCCTTTAGTCTAGGAATATTAAGATTAATATCCTATTATTATTTTATATAAGAGACTTAATTACTTAGTTCTTAGAAATTATTACTAAGATAGACCGCTTTATTTCTTCTTAGTATTAATATACTCTCTTATCTCCTATAGAAGAGGGGAAATAGAGGTTACTATTAATAAACTTAATATAGTAATAAGCTTAGACTTTATAAGAGATAATTAGTAAGTTAATAATACTAAGAATAAGGAAGAGCTAGATATAACGCTAGGGAGTATGAGGATAAGCTAGGATATTAAAGCGATTTAATAAGCTTTTAAAGGATCTTATAACCTACTAGATAAGGTTAAGTAATAATTAGACCTAGATAAGGAAGTTATTACTATTTTTAAAGAGTTTAGACTAATTTTTAATAAAATCCTAGAGATTAGAATCTATAATAAAGTTACCCCTAAGCTTAATAAGATCTGCGAAGTAATTATAAGTATAGGGTATATAGTAGGATATAATAGCTATAGTATTAATTATTAATACTATATTTATAGACCTAAGAAAAGAATAATAAAGAAGAAAGTATCTAAGAGGAAGTATAAGTTAGTATATTAGAAAGGAGTTAAAGTTATTATAGCTATAGATACTACTTTCTCCTATAATAATTATAAACCTATACTAATAACGCTTATATTACTAATAGAAGATATTAATATAATATATAAGACGAAAGATAAGAGGATTTAACCTATTAATAACGCTATATTAAATAGTTTAACCCTAGATAGAGACCTAGAGTAGAAGTTAAAGGCGTAGGTAAAGGCTAAGGAAAATATAATCCTAGATCCTAGCGCCTTATTTATAGGCCTAGTTATACTAAAGTTTTTAACTATTAAGTAAGGAATAAGGCTTATAAAAGCTTAATAAGAAGCTATCCTTAAGACTATTAAATATCTATAGCCTAAAGAAAAGAAGCTCCTTTTAGCTATTCTTACTATAAGAGAGAAAGCTTTAGCCTAGGAATTTAAGTATTATAGCTCTATATACCCTTCTATTATACCTCTATAGATAATTTAAA
>JAVHLU010001921.1:0-23555 GCA_036785755.1 Colletotrichum ledebouriae
AGCTATTAAGAGTATTTTTAATAATCTATATACTCTTTATAATAATTAGGTATAAAGCTATTCTAGAATTAACCTATTCTCTATTATAATACCTAATTAAAGAGGGGATAAGTAGGGACTTATTATTTATAAGGTATATCCCTTTATAATTATCTAGGATTATAGACTTATATAATATATAAGGTCCTAAGTAGGGGGTTATAAAGATACTTAGGTACTCTTTATCTAAGTTAACTATATTATCCCTAATCTTATTTAAAAAGGCTATATAGAAAGTAATTACTACTATATTAATAGGGTAGCCTAGGGCTATATTAGATTTCTTAGATAAACCCTTATTACCCCCCTTATTATTTTATTAGTTTTTACTCTTATAAGGTATAGTACGTAGCTAGCCTTATTAAGTAAGTTCTATATAAAGATTAGTAAAGTATAGGTTATTATTTAACTAGTTATAGATCTAAGCTACTTATATATCTATTACTAATATATAAGGGCCCTTCTGGTAATATCTAGTTAAAGTAGCTTCTAAGTAGTTATAATTAATACTTAGCTATTAATAGCTCGACCTATATAAGCACTATTTACTACTAGATAAGTTACTAGTTATAGGAACGCTTAATAGGTTAGCCTCGTCTATATAGCTAGCTAGCGTTATAAAGACCCTAGCGCTTTATCCTTATAACCTCGAGTAGAGTATATCCTTATATAAGAGGTCCTTAAATATATTAATATATTAGCTTATATTAGAAACTAGTATCCCTACTTACTCTTATTTAAGGATATCTATAATCTTTATATTAGCTTAAGTAAGTATAAAGTAATAACTTATTACTTAAAGAAAAGTTTTTAAAATAAGGGTACTACTTACCTTAGGAAGCTTAAGCTAAGTAATATAGAAATAGATACCTTTAAAATCCTTAATCTAGGTATTAGGATTAATACTCCTATTTGCTTTCTCTAGGATTTAGATATACTCCTCTTAAATAGTAATAAGGGTACTAGCCTTATTTAGAGCGTAGTAATATTTAAGATTAATAATAAAGCTATAAAGGGTTATATCCCCTTTAATAAGAAGTTCTATATATATAAGCGTAATAATATTATAAGTAATAATCTCTATAACTAGATAGTTAATCTATTTAAACTCTTAGTTCTTATAGGTTTACTTAGACTCTTATATAGCGAGCGAATAAAAGTACTCTAAGTACTATTCCTATATACCTATAGTATTTTTATTAATTATAACTAGGCTAGCTAGAAGCTAAAGGGGTTATAATTTATTTATTATTTATATCCTAGTAATAGACTTAAGAGTAGTCCTAGAAGTAGTACTAGTAGTAGCTTCTTCTAAAGCCTCTTAGTTAAGTAGAGCGATATATTAATTATAAGCGCTCTTCTCTTATAAGTACTAGGTATTAATATCCTAGTTTTATTTAGTAATATATATATTAAGAGTTAAGGTTTCTAATAAGGTCTTACCTAGGTATAAAAACCCCTTAGGGTTATTTAGATTAATATACTTCTAGATTCTAATAGCTTAGGCGTTAGCTTAAATTATAATATACTAAGTAGCGAAGTTCTTATATATAGTTAGATAGTATAATATTATAGTAATAATAATAAAAGATATTATAGTTAAAGTTATTTAGAAATAGAGGGTTTATAATAATAGAGGATTATATATAATAAGGAGGAAAGAAGGAATAGGAGAGAGGAAGTTTTAGTAAGTACTTTTAGTAATAAAGGCTTATTTTAAAATAGTAGTTAGAGGTCTAGTTAGAGCTAGGCTTATAACTAGTAAGAAATATCCTATAGGGTTATATTTATAGTTACTAAAGAGCTTATTCTATTATAATAAGAGCAGCTATAATATAGTTACTTATAACTATAGTTAGAAGAACGACCCTAGAAAAAGGTCGCTCCGGAGCCAACGTTAGTCACGTGCCGCGCTAGGAACGGGCGATGCTGAAGGCATCACGACAACAAACTCTTTTATATCCTTCTAGCGGACAAATGGGATTATGTCTTGAAAACAACATCCAGAGGCTATATATTCATCGCCATAGATAAAACCGTAACCCAGACCCGAGAGAAACCTCGAAAGCTCCAGCTGGCGACGGCAACAGCACAATCCGCAACGTCGGACCGATGCTGCTGCCCAACTTACCAACCGTTCTTGTGGTTTGAATCGGGATGATACTGATCTCGCTGATCCGGCTTTCATCCGATTCAGCGATTCCTGTCTCAGTCCATCTTATTTTTGTCTTACGTTCCCGCCACCCATCCCGCAGGAGCTCCTGAAAATCCGATCTAGTCCACGAATGAGCACACAGTCGGATATTGTCCAAGTCTTTTCTCACCGTCCACAGCGTTTCACACATAAGGCGGTCTGCGGCTCGGCAGAGTCGAGAACGACAAACAGGTGGCTCCTTCAGGATGAGGCACGGAGACCTCAGCCATGTGCTGGCGCCAGAGCGTGGTACCTGCATGCACCAGACTTGAAGGCTCGCCGTCCCGTCCGTGGCTGAGGAGAAATAACCCAGGATCTCTTCTCCTCGAAGTATACATAGACAGAAGCCATCTAAATTCCCCGGTCCAGCATCGTCCTGATTCCTACGCCAAGCATCATGGTACATTAAGGGTTCCAAAGTCTGACGATAGCTATGCTCCCCTTGCTTTTTCTTACTTTGCTAGCCAGTCTTGGCCTGCTGATGCGACCATTTTCCGGGCCACGCGAAGCGGTCTCGCCGGCCTGCTCGACTGCTGTAGGCGTATGCACGTGGGCGGAACGTTCATGGAGCAGTCAATGGCTATCCATAGACGCCTTAATCGCACGGAGGAGGTCAAGTTTTATAAAGCCTTGCTCGAACCCTTATGGGCGTTGCTGACACCGAACTTTGGTTACTCGCATGTAGACGAAAGCCATATCTTCTTGCACCAAATCGTCACAATGTTGGTCTTGTCATCAGTTATCAGTGCTTTGCTGTTGGCATATGAGGCCACGGCTTGTGCACGCCATGGAAGCTATCACGCCATGGGCACGTTGAAGCGTGAAGCCGATCCCGCACCGCCCGAACCGGCGGACTGGGCCTACGAAGCTTCTTTCAACTGGGGTCGCATCAACCCGAGTAAGCCGCCAGCCAGCCTTGAGTTTGTTGACTCCAGTGCCCTGACACGTTCCGACAGACTACAGTCTCTGCCAGACTGGCACGCAGCAGTCGCCGATCGCACTATCATTCAACCATGGCTTAGCCCTGAATCACATCATCAAGTTCAACTACCCCAACAGGACGGCCGGGATCTTCTACAACTGGAACTACGGCCCGGCTTTTACCGTCACTCATCCCGAGGGTGTCTACACCGGCAACCCTTCCTTCAGCTACGACGAGATGACCGTCTACCTCGTCGGCTGGCACATCCACTCGCCGGCCGACCACACAGTCAACGGCGATCGGTCCAAGGCGGAGTTGCACCTCGTACACGTGGACGCGGAGGGCCATGAGAAGGCTGTGCTGGCTATCCGGCTCGACCCCGGCAACGCCAACAACACCTTTTTCGACCAGCTTCCTCGAATGATTGGCTTCAACGACGTTGGCGTGCAGCAGCAGATCGAGATTGACCTGATGCCAGCTCTCGACAGCGTTCTTCAGTTTAACGAGTTCTGGACCTATCAAGGCAGCCTTACGAGTCCGCCCTGCCACGAAGGCATTCGCTGGTTTGCGGCGCGCCAAGTCATGTTCACGGGCGTCGAGCAGATGAGGGACATACTGGGAGCGAGCACTTACAGCGCAAGAACCGAGCAGGAGGTTTGGCAGCATCGTATCAATGAGTGAGAGGGACCGATCGATCTTCAGGATGCTCAGTCGACGAAGTAGTGGTCGAGAAGGAGATGGAAATGGGCCGTGTTGGTGGGAGTTGCAGATGATTGCGGGCCCTCCATTTGTGATTTTAGTCCTCGTTTTCTGTTGAGAAACGTCCTATAGGGCCACATTTAGAGTTACTAAAGAGCTTGTTCTATTGTAACGAGAGTGGCCGTAACGTGGTCGTTTATAACCACGGTCGGAGGAACGACCCTCGGAAGAAGGTAGTTCCGGAGCCGCCTTCGGGTCACGTGCCGCGCTGGGAACGGGCGATGCTGAAGGCATCACGACATTTTCTTTTGTCTTCCTGTGCAACAGCATTGATACCATCTAGATGTCCTACCTGACTGAGGCTGAACAACAAACATGTCTCAAACAACTCGTCGTCGACGTCAAGGTGCGGTCGGTTTGAGCTTAATCGGTCTTTTTGGCCCTAAGACTGTTCTCCTCCACTACTTTAACAGAAACAGGCGGATCCGTCGTTCCCTGAGACGATCCACCTCCGCCGCCGTCTTCGGAGTTTGAGGCTGACTCCGCGCACCTCTGGCGGCGACGCAGCCTTCCTGCTGCTGGCCATGAGCCACGGCGACCCCGATATTCATCTCGACTCGAAGACCTTTTTTTGCGCCAAGACTCGAGAGGAGAAGTTTTCTTCCTTCTGCCAAGCCCTAATCACACCACCCCACCAAGTACGGGCGTCACGGTGGGGTGAGTGTCCGCGCAAGTATCTCCTGCAGAACCTTTTTTTGCTTTTCTTGGCTGAATCTGCGGTTCTTTGAAGGGCATGCTGCGGCAGGGTCGAGCTTCGTAACACCACCGAAGCCCGCCCGTACTGCCATTGCTATGAGCTGTCAACACCGAAGAGGGCATCGGTGGTGGCTTGTTTCATATAAAGCAAGCATTCGCTAATTGGACAAGTTCCCAAAGAAACACCTCTCCCCACTTGCTGCGTGAAGATCACTCCAGTCGCACAGCCCTGTTCAGCGCAATCACCGTGGCTGAGATCCCGGGCCGGGGTTGCTTGGCCATTGGGACGAACCACTGCTGTTGGTCCGTTCCCTGGTTCGTCCTGACTTGGCAGATGCATGTCTGTATAATTAGCCCTGCCCAGCAAAGATAGACCCATCGAGGGAGGCGGGGTTTTCTCTCTCTCTCTCTCTTTCAATGATAAGGTGGAGTTGATACCGCAGACCTTTGCCGAAGAGGAGGATGACGGCCACAGTGGCCCGATGGCTTGTCTGGATAGACTGGCAGGGCCGCGTAGTCTTCTCCACGATTGCGGTTCCTGGTTTCCCCGCGTGATGCTGTACGGTCGTGGGTTCGCTCGCGACCACAAAAGTGAGCCCGCCCTGCCTCGTTTCCTGATCCGCCCCCGGGCTTGCCAGTCTCTTCTGAAAGAAAGTCCCCCATTTTCGACGTTGGCTGCTCATCCTAATGCGCTCCGATCGTGCTTCCACTCTCGGGCTCCTGGCCGGCCTCCTGGCATCCGCCGCGGCCCGGCCGGATGTACGCGCCCGATCTCAACAAATCCGACGACAAAACGACCAAGAATGCTTGGAGGACCTCGAGGATATCTTAGACGATGCGCCTACAACGTCGCTATGGCCTGCCACTGCCTGCGACTATACATCAACCCTCTCCGGCGCCGAGCTCACATCAAACTACGCTTCATACAGAAGCCGAATGGCTTCGTGGTACAGTAATGACCTGGACGACATTACAAGTATCGAGAGTAGCTGCACGCAATACGTGTCCGTCTTCAACCAGATCAGATACTGCTACGTGACCGGACCAGTCCCAACGACAACTGCATCCACCACGGCGTCAGCGACGGCGGCAACGACTACGGCCAGCAGTGCTTCCACGGGTGCCACAAGTTCCTCAACGACGTCAAGCAGCACGTCGACGCCCATGCCCACGCCCACGCCCAACCCAGACGATGGAGGTGGCTTGGATCCTGGAGCCAAGGCCGGGCTCGCGATCGGAATTGTCCTGGCTGTGATCCTGATACTCTTCATCTGCTGGAAGTTCTTCCAGAAATATCGATCTACCAGATTGGCAGACGGATCAGGCCAGGCCACGAAGGATGATGTCGAGCCGCAAATGCAATCCGCCGCCGCAATAGGGGGTGCAACCGCAGGAGCTGCGGGTGTCGGAATGGCGGCGGCGGCGGCGAGGACGAAGCTCCGTCCCCCCGAAACCTCTGTGTATGCCTACAAATCAGAACTCGATGGCGAGCCGAGACCGATATCAGAACTCGACTCGGCGGCCGCCGTGGCGCCGCCGCGGTCTCATAGGTCTCACCCAAACGTCGCCGAGCTTGACCCGGAACCTCCGACTCAACTGAGCGAACTACCAGCCGATAACTACGTCCCGAACGCGAACGGCTCGCCTCCACCAGCGTACGTCTCTCCCGTAATCGGGACCAACCGCGACACAATAAATTCGGCCATTTCACCGCTGTCACCAGATTCAAGCGCGATGCAGACCCAGGGACTGGGAATTTCCTCTGGCGAGGGCTCATCAGGGGGGACTAGTAATGGCTCGGGGACCGCGCCTACGGTACCCGAGAATCAGGATGTAACTGTACAACAGGGATGGGGACGGGGCTGGTTGAGAAGAGGTTGAAGCACTGAATACCAATTGAGGCTCACGTTAACGAGATTATGGAGGATATGAGGAATACACCAGGTGCTCGAATACGGTACATGGGTAAAGGAGTTCTGCTTCATAATTATCGACGAAACATCACATTGCAGACTGGTACCTGCACAGGAAAGGTATCAGAAGGCAGCGCAGAATAATGGTTGCTCAATCCTACTACATCCTTCGCGTCGAATTGTAGTCCACGAGAATTTTAGATACCCTTCAAGCCACTGAAAGCTAGCTTTTCATGTTTTGAAATCGACTT
This sequence comes from Colletotrichum ledebouriae, assembly GCA_036785755.1. Classification (NCBI taxonomy): domain Eukaryota; kingdom Fungi; phylum Ascomycota; class Sordariomycetes; order Glomerellales; family Glomerellaceae; genus Colletotrichum; species Colletotrichum ledebouriae. The sequence continues at coordinate 6,775 of JAVHLU010001921.1, forward strand.
GCAGTAGTTTTTGTCCTTTTTTGCCTTTTGAATTGAACTTCTCATGAATATTCGGGGCACAATGGCCCAGTCTCCTAACTGCATGAATTCCATTCTGAGAGGATGGGTAATCAGGCTAGTCACATCCTATCAAGAACAATAAGACCGTATTCAATGACCCTACAACTCCCTTCTCAAAGACATCGGTTCACGCTCCGCTCGCGTACTCTTATTGTAGCTGGTTCAATATGATTTCTTGCCGTAATTACTTCTCGAAATTGCACAACGTCTTCGCGGTAAAGCATATCAGGCCTCTATCATAATAATACGTCTTCTGGCTTGAAAGCAGAGCCGCGGTCTTGACCAAAATTATGTAATGTGATATATGAATCTGGATAGAAACTCTATTTAACCACTCAGTAGCATATATGGTTCCAGAAGATCTTTCACTTACGGATTGCCGCAGTTTTCTTCTTATTCTGTCAGCCAGGAGACACGTCCATGATGTTCGGCTTTCCGGGACAAAAGCTTCGAAACTCTCAAACAATTGACTCTACGTTACATCTCAGTGCCTGAACTATCTGAAATGAACGCCTGCCGCCAGTCGGATTTCGTGGAAAGCGTGGCGGTAGTTGAAAGGGCTATGTTTTAAGGTCCTTCGATTCGGCTCTATGAACTGGGAAGAAACAGCTGCGGACACATACAAATGAGATTTACCGCCTGAAATTGATCGTCACATGATGGGGAAGCAGCATTTGACTGCATATCTCGTAAAGAACACCCATCATCTGCAGCCATGAAGCGCATATCTTCGCAGCAGAGTTCAATACGATGGGCCTATCATTTGAAAGGAGATCCGGCACTGTTCAAGTTACAATTGCAGTGCCTCGAAGGTATCCGATGTGAGCGGATAATGGTCGCTCATTCCTGGTATTCCTGGTGGCGTGTCAACTGCCCTAGGCGATCCCAGACAAGTCTCACCTCAATGTTGTGTTTGCTTCTCCGCCAAGATGCGTTCTTACCAACCATTCTGGCCAAATCTCGCTCGCGAATTCCCAGAGACACTTGCGCAATTTTGCTTTCGTGGAGCGAGCAACATATCGGATGAAGAGCGTCCCGGTGGTTGCCCAGTAGTCCAAGAGAAACTATCGCAGGACACCGCATCTCAACCTGATCGAATCGAGTCACGATCTTCACCCTAGCACGAGGGACTTGACATTTTCTTTCACCCTGGAGGAGGTTTCCTACGTCACCGATAACAGTACCAGCAATTCGGCATTTTTTTCTGGACACTACCGTGGGGAGGAAAGCCAAGCCAGCGCCGAGGAGCTTGACCAATATTAGCGCTTCCAGTTGAACTCTGACAAGCGAAATTGGCTGTCAACTTTGCCCGGGGCAAGCCTCTTCCGCTGCTAGATGCAAAGTGATCAGCGGCGTTATTAGCACGCGTCCTAAAATCGCAAGGCACGGCTCCGCCCCGGAACGGGGGCTGTAATGTTGCCAAGGGACTTCGAGCCCTCTCCGGTAAGACTTCCAAGCAGACGGTATCACTGACTACGCCCTTGGCTCATTCATCACAGGTGTTTTTTCGGTGCACAGCGCTGGCGCTATCGGTCTTCGGGGGGGGGGGGGGGGGGGAAGTGACCCATACCGGAGGCGCTTGGCTCACTGAACACATCATCTGGCCGTCAAGGAGATCTCAAATGCACGACCCGTGAGGAATGAGACGGAAATGAGAGCATCCGAAAAGCTGGGCAGCGTGCAAGTCGTCTTCCTTCTCAGCTTAGGAGTACAAAAAGGAAGAGTCGCGTTAACTCAAGAGTGGTATCCAGCAGCAAACCAGCTTCCGCATCTTTCTACTTCAACCATAATTATACGTCGCACATTAATCTCAATATCTCACTCTCTTCGCTCCCATATCGTCACCATGAAGTTCTCCCTTGTCCCGGTTGTGCTCGCCGCGGCCGCAGCCGCCACCCCCATCAGGATCATCGACGACGTTACCCACATCATCGGATGGCATAAGAAGGGTTCCGGCAACATGCAGGCGTGGGGCGCCTCTGGCCCGTTTCACTTCACCTCGACGTACCACGTCGTCGCCACCCCTGACCAAGTCGTCGACAATGACAACAACGCTACCGGAGGTCTGGCTGGCGCTATCGGCTACTTCAACTACGGCATCAACTCGGCGGAGGATGTCATCTGCTACAACATCACCCTCGTCAACTTCCAGGGCGAGTACCAATCGCCTGCCCTCACGGCTATGCACATTCACCAGGGTCAGAAGGGTCGCGCTGGCCCTCCGCGGTAAGTTGGAACGACTCAGACCGAGAAAGAAAAACCCGTCGACTAATTCCTGTGTTGCAGCATTGCGTTCCCCAACCCTCAACCCGTCGAAGGTGCTGCCAACGTTCGCCGCAGCATTGGGTGCCTGTCCGGCCCCTTCCGCACCGGCGTCAATGCTACGGGCACTCAGACGGACAACGGGGAAGGATTTGTTGTGCTTCAGATCGAGGAGAACCCTTCCGGTTTCTTCACCGACGTACACTCCAGCTTGGCTGTCCCCGGCGCGGTTCGCGGTCAGCTTGACGACCATGTGAACCAAAACTGCAACTGAAGAGCTTCCACTGGTGATAAGCGAGGGCTTCTCCCTCTCGGGTGCCCCAAATAACGCGTGGCCATCCCTCCAAGATAGAGGATTTATTTGAATCTGTGATATCTTAAAATTATATCTATTACGATAGCTAATGTAATATTCACCGTCAAATCGCTCTCTCAAGACAAGAATTATGAACTCTCTAAGGCTGATTAACCGCGACAGACGTAATTATCACTCTTGCTGCTTGTTTAAGCAAACCGACTCGAACAGGAACAAATACGAGACGTTGATTTTGCCACTTTGAATTTCAATGCTCTTCAGAAATATTCTTCGTAAACAGCGGCCGGCATTCTATTTACGTGCAGATCCACCAGCTTCGCCTGCTTGTGGCAGGAACACAGCGAATTCGCCGTTTATGTTTGCCACCTTGAGTGTGAGTTTGTTCTCCTCGGCCTCAGATCCGAGCTCTCCGAAAGCGGGATAGATTATAAAAGCATTAGCCTCAGGGAATAGGCGACCGATTTGTCCTTTGCTGATATCCAAAGTGCCTGCACCAAAGTTAGCAGACTTTTCCCTCCCAGCCTCAATCTTGGAAAACGCCCACTGCCAGTTTTCAAGATATAGTCAATCTTGGACAATGCCATTCCCTGAGCTCCTTCCACAAGGCTTATTTTGTAGGATACCGGCTCGACTGCGGTGAAACCTGCTGGAGGGGCTGCCGGTGCTCTGTTCTCAGTCACCACTAGAGTGCGGCCGATTGGGTTTTGGGATTCGACTTCGAAGCTACTATTTTCCTATGATTACTTTAATAACTTCCTCACTCGTCCTGTGGTTCTCACTAAGAGCTGACTAGCCCCTGGTGGGAATAGCACATCTTGTTTGGCACTGGCGCCCCCGAGGCGGACAGACACGTTGAACGACCCCTCTTCAGTGAGCTTGGGATAGGCGGTGAAGCTGCAACCGAGATATGGGTGGAAAAGAAGACCACTCGTGATAGCTTCATCTTGAGTTCAAAGAGACCAACACAGTTGGCTTACAGGTAATAGGGCGGGGTGGCCGCAAACATGTTTACGATCACTGGGATATCTAAAAATTGAATTGAATTAGAGATATGTCGTGATGCCTTTAGCATTACCTGTTCCTAGCGCGGCATATAACTAATATTAACTCTAGAGCGACCTTTTTCTAGGGGTCGCTCCTCTAACTATAGTTATAAGTAACTATATTATAGCTACTCTTACTATAATAGAATAAGCTCTTTAGTAATTATAAATATAGCCCTATAAGATATTTCTTAATAATTATAAGCCTAGCTTTAACTAGACCTCTAACTTATTATTGTAAAATAAGCCTTTATTATAAAAAATACTTATTAAAACTTCCTCTTTTTTATTCCTTTTTTCTTTCTTAATATATACTATCTTTTATTATTCTAAACCCTCTATTTCTAAATAGCTTTAATTATAATATTTTCTATTATTATTATAATAATATTATATTATCTAACTATATATAGGGATTTTACTACTTAGTATATTATAATCTAAGCTAAAGCTTAGGTTATTAGAGTTTAGAAGTATATTAATTTAGATAACTATAAGGGATCTTTATATTTAAGTAAGACTTTATTAGAAACTCTAATTCTTAATATATATATTACTAGATAAAACTAAGATATTAATACCTAATACTTATAAGAAAAAAGTACTTATAATTAATATATTACTCTATTTAACTAAGAGGCTCTAGAGGAGGCTACTTTTAATACTATTTCTAAAATTACTCCTAAGTCTATTACTAGGATATAAATAATAAATAAATTATAACCCCTTTAGCCTCTAGCTACCTTAGTTATAATTAATAAGAATACTATAAGTATATAGAAATAATACCTAGAGTACTTTTATTTACTTATTATATGAGAGTTTAAATAAACTTATAAGGATTAAGAGTTTAAATAAATTAATTATTTAGTTATAGAGATTATTACTTATACCTATATATATAGAACTTCTTATTAAAGGGGATATAACCTTTTATAGCCTTATTATTAATCTTAAAGATTACTATACTCTAAGTAAGGCTAGTATTCTTATTACTATTTAAGAGGAGTATATCTAAGTCCTAGAGAAAGTAAATAAGAGTATTAATTCTAATACCTAGATTAAGGACTTTAAAGGTATTTATCTCTATATTACTTGGCTTAAGCTTCTTATAATAAGTAATACTCTTATTTTAAAGACTTTTCTTTAAGTAATAAGTTATTACTTTATACTTACTTAAGTTAATATAGAGATTATAAATATCCTTAAATAGGAGCGAGTAGGGATATTAATCTCTAATATAAGCTAATATATTAATATATTTAAGGACCCCTTATAGAAAGATATACTTTACCTAAGATTATAAGGATAAAACGCTAGGGCTTTTATAATACTAGCTAGCTATATAAATAAGGCTAACTTATTAAATATTTCTATAACTAGTAACTTATCTAGTAGTAAATAATACTTATATAGGTTAAGCTATTAATAGCTAGGTATTAATTAGAATTACTTAGAAGCTACTTTAACTAGATATTACTAGAAAAGCTCTTATATATTAGTAATAGATATATAAGTAGCTTAGATCTATAGCTAGTTAAATAGTAACTTATGCTTTACTAATTATTATATTAAACTTACTTATAAAAGCTAGCTATATACTATACCTTATAAGAATAAAAACTATTAAAATAATAAAGGAGATAATAAGGGTTTATCTAAGAAATCTAATATAGCCCTAAGCTATCTTATTTATATAGTAGTAGTTATTTTCTATATAGCCCTCTTAAATAAAGTTAGAAATAATATAGTTAACTTAAATAAAGAGTACCTAAGTATTTTTATAACCCCCTACCTAGGACCTTATATATTATATAAGTCTATAGTTCTAAATAACTATGAAGGAATATACCTAGTAAATAATAAGTCCTTACTTATCCCCTCTTTAATTAAGTATTATAATAGAAAATAAGTTAATTCTAAAATAGCTTTATATCTAATTATTATAAAGAGTATATAGATTATAATAAACGCTCTTAATAGCTTAAAGAGTATAAATATAGAGGACCTTATACTTTATAATATAGGATATATAGAGAACTTTTATATTAATATTATTTCTTAAGCGCTACTTTAGAAGATAGGTATCTAGTAGTTAGGGTATAATAATATACTTCGCTTTAGAACTTTTAAAAATAGCGTTATAATTAAGAAGCTTATTAGAAAAGCAAACCTCGCCTTCCTTAAATATAGGCCTCGTTCCTTATACTCTATTCCTAAGTAGATCCCCCGAAGTATTAATACTATTATTAATAATATAAACTATATACTTATAACATAAAAGTATATCTCCTTTATATTACTACTAGACCGGAGTAATAATATAATAGTTTAGTACCTCTAAAGTAACTACCTTAGCCCTAAGGCTCTTAAGTAGCTAGTATATATTACTTAGGGGGTAAGGATTAAGGGCTTAATATACTTATAATACTAATACTATATAGTTATATATATTAAATAGGTAATTCTAAGATAAATATTAGAAGATAAAGTAATACGCCCTTATTATAGGATCGTATAGAATCTATTTAACTACCCTAAAAGCTTTAACTAGAACTAGTAGCTCCTTATTATTAAGAATAAATATACTAGTTAGCTCTTTATATTTCTATATATTAATAAGACTTATAGTAGTATTATACTTGCTCTATATAACTTTAAGTAATAAGTATCTTAATAGAAGGGATTTTTTTATTTATAAGATTAGATAAGATATTAAGAGGTTAGTAATTTTACTTATAGGATATATAGAATATAAGAATTAGACCTATATAGAAAGAATAGAGGTTAGAATAACCTCTCTATATATAAAGGAACTAAATAATAAAGAGTAATAAGCTAGTTAAGAAGTTATTACTTAAATAATTAAAATACTTATTATAGCTAGCTTACTTGTATAACTATAAGCTAAGATAGTACTAACCATAATAGTACTATATAATATAAGCCTACTTAAACGTTATAATTAGTATTTACTACTATAGATTAAAGAGGAGTAGTTCTACTAGTACTTTTACTAGTAGTAGCTTAATAATAAAGTAGCTCTAACTTATAACCTTTAGCCTTACTAGGGATATATATATACCTATAGCTATTATATATACCCCCTTAAGAGGGAATAAGAGAGAGGAATTAATAAGAGAGATTTTAAAGTAGTATTATAGAGATATATTAAATACTTAGTAGGATATATTCTAAATACTTATAACTTATATAAGGTCTAGATCCCTATATTATAAATAGTTATTATTATATAGAATATAATATTAAATAAATAGATTTTCTATATAAAGAATAAGGTAAAAGAGGCTATTCTAGAAGATATTATTTATAAGATAGTAAAAGAGATTAAAGAACCTATATTATTAGTTAACTTTAAACTTTAGATGCTAGGTATTATAAATAAGGATAAAGCTATATTAATACTTATAACTAAATAATTATTTATAATAACTCTTATTCTTATAACTAAGTCTCTAAATAGAAAAATCCTGAAACCTCTAAAGGAATAAGTAAGCTAGAAGGGGGGGTAGCTATTATCCCCTAATCCTATACTAGAGCTAAATAAAAGTCTAGCTCTAATAAATAAAGTAATAAGTATAATATATATATTAGGAACGAATTATATATATAAAGCTATGAGGGAACTTAATTCTAAAGGGGAATAGATTAAGGATTATATTAGAGTTAACTTACTCCCTATTTTATAAGATATTTCTAAAATAAGTAAGTGTAATAAAAATAAACCTTTAGATAGGAGACTCTTAAATCTATTAATATAGCTATACTAAAATAGCGAGGAGAGGGCTAAGATTAAATAGAGGTTTAACTAGGTATATAACTAAGAGAATTATAGCTAAACGTATTAAAGCTAATAACTATATAATTTATTACCTAGTAACTTATAACTAGAAATAATAGAGAGCGATCCCTACTCTAGTTACTAGTTTTTATTATAAGACTATATAGAGTAGGAGTAGGTATCTAGCTTCTTTAAGACTTTTATATCTAATTAGTAGAAGGCCTTGTTAGAAGCTAATATAGGGTATTATATACTCTATAGCGATATTTATACTACTATTTATAGCGCAAAGCCTACCAATATAACTATAATAATCTACAAATATCTTACTATTAATAACCTTATTAAGCTACCTTACTTATAAAAAGAACTTTTAAACCTCCTATAGGCGCTCTAAACTCGCTTTAAAGAGGTAACTAAGGTTAAGATAGATAAGTTATAATAAATAGATATATAGCGCGTTATTAATTAAGAGATAATAGTAAAGAGACTAATCCCTTTAAAATACGTATTTACTTATAAATTTAATAAGGATAATATCCTTAATTAGTATAAAGTAAGGATTTATATTTAAGGTATTAGTAAGAGAAGTTACCCCTTAAATAGATTTATATAGTAACCCTCGCTACTTAAACCTTTAGGGTAATAATAGTAATTACTATATAATTTAACCTCGAAGTTAAATAATTTAATATTATTAATATATTCCTAAATACCTCCTAGGACTTAAATAAAAACCTAATTATTTATAAGCTACTAGATAGTTTTAAGTAGCTTAGAAAATATATTAAACTATATTACGCGCTCTATAAGCTAAGAGATATATTACTACTCTAATATAAGGAGTTCTCCTTAACCCTTTAATATCTAAGCTTTATACTTATAAGTAAAAGCCTATACCTCTTCTAATTAATTAATAAGAAAGTAATTATTATCTTCTATATAAATAACTTCCTTATCCTATTTTATAAGAACTATAAAGAAGTAATATAGAGAGTAATTACTAGCTTAAAGGAAGTAAATAAGTTAAAGGAATAAAGCCTAGTTAAGTACTATCTTAGAATTAGAGTTATATATAACTAAGCTATATAAAAGATATATCTTTCTTATAACTAATATATTAAATAGGTTATAAAAAGGTTTAATTTACTTAACTTAAGAGCGCTAATAACTCCCCTTTTAAACCTATTACTCCTAAAGAGTAAAATAGTAATAATACTATTAGAGATAAAGAGTTTCTAAGAGAAGATTAGCTTTATACTTTATATTACTATTATAATTTAATCTAATATTACTTTTATATATTCCCTACTCTTAAGATTCCTAATAAACCCTACTCCTTATTACTATATTACTACTAACTAGGTTATATAATACTTATATTATACTTATTACCTTATAATACGCTTTAGTAATTTAGGGGGTAAGTAGGTATTACTAATTCTAAGTAATACTTTATTTATAGATAATAAATAGATATAGAAATTATCTTAAGGTAATATAATCTCGCTCTTTAGAGGACTAATTTAATAGAAAGCTACTTAATAAGCTATAATTATAATATTAATAATAAAAGTAAAGCTCCTAAGCTTTAAATATATACCTAAGAAGACTATTAGCCTTTAGAGGCTATTTAGAGATATTACTCTTAAACTTAGTAATATCTAGAAGATTTATTATAAAAGCTAATAAATAATTTATCTTATAATAAGTAAAAAGGAACGAATCTTGACTAAGCTATAGTATATTAATATTTAAAATATATAGCTATAATAAGAATATACTAGAGGAGCATTCAATATAATATATATACTAATAAATAATATACTAACTAATAGTCTTATAAAAGTTCTTAATTATAAGAGGTTTAAATAGTTCTATTTACTACTTAATCTCAAAGATATATAGAGAATAACTATAATAAATAAGGGATACTTTAAATAAGTATAAGAGGGCTAGTAGCGCCTAATTCTTAATTAAGTTATAGCCTACTAGCTAGGGAGCTTAAAATTACTCCTATAAGAATAAAAAGAATATAATTTACCCTAAAGGGCTACCCTAAAACGCTAATTTTCTATTACTTAACCTTAGAGGATTTATTTATACTAATCTATTAGGATATTATATAAGGGTAATAATACCTCTAGTAAATATATACTAATAAGACCATTAACTATATAATATACTATAGTAACTATATTACTAGTAAGTAGATAAGGTATAGGTATACCTATACTAACTACTAGGGTTCTAAATAGAACTAGAGTAAGAGATAGAGTAATAATACTATATATATTAGAATTACTTATTACCTTAGAAGCTCTACCTATACCTTTATTATTACTACCCCTTTTTACTACTATAATCTCCTCCTTTTAAATAGTAATAGCCTTATAGAGCGTAGCTCTTTAATAAGTAAGAGATTATAAGTTATATTAAAAGATAGTTATAGAAATAAAGCATATATAAAATCTTATTTTTCTAACTACTAGGTCCTTTAAAATCTTAGCTTTAACATATTAATAGGCTATAATAGTAATAATAGTACTTATTTATTGATAAGGTACCTCATTCTATAATAATAATTATATTTACTTATTATACTAAGTAAGTACCTTCTATCTAATAAGCCTAAGAGCTTACTTAAAATATATTAAAAATAATACTTATTAAATAGGGATATTTACTCTAACTCTATACCGCTACTAGGGAGAAGAGGGCTAAGAAGGGGCTCTAAATTACTCTTATTAATACTCTCCTCTTTATTTATCTCTTTAGAGATTATAATAATAATAAGGTTAGTAATATTCTAATATATAATTATAATTAAGAAGAGATTATAACTTATTAGGAGCTATATACTTAAATTATTTAAGAGGGTAACCCTAGGGCTTCTTAAGCTATATACCCTTATTTTTAGAGCTACTTTTTATAAGTTACTTTTACTTCTTCCTTCTACTTATTATATAATATATCAATATATTATATATTAATAATAAGACGGAATAATATATAGAACTTTATTCTTACTCTCTAGAAGAGGAGGGCGCACCACTCTACCCCTAGCTTTATTCTTACCTTTAGTAGCGAGCGCCTTCTTAAGGGCTATAGCCTAACTAGTCTTAAGAGGTATTTATAAATATATTAGTATATTATAATAGCTTTAGGATTATTATATAATATAAGTAAGTATATATATATATATATATATATCTAATAAGGTTATAATTAGAAGCTAAAGTTAGATATATATATAGTTATTATATTATATATAGAGAAGAGTTAAGAAGGTAGAGGGTAGCTAGGTTATTTTATTTAAAGTTAATATAATAATAGCTATCTTATTTAGGCTAATAAGAGATAGTAGTTTCTATTACTATTAATAAGAGTTAGTATATAGAAAGATATTATCATAATAATAGTAATAATTATAAAAATAGAAAACTATAACGATTTATACTTTACTTATATTTAATATAATAATATTACTTTATTATCTCTTTTATAAATAGGCTTATTAAGAGGTTATTTAGAAATATATTACTTTATATTTAAGTATTTTAAGGGATATTATATAATTAGCTACTTTTCTAGCTATGACTATATCTAGGGGGGTATATTATAATACTTTTAATATTACTTATTCCTAGCGCGGTATATAACTAATATTAACTCTAGAGCGACCTTTTTCTAGGGGTTACTCCTCTAACTATAGTTATAAGCGACTATATTATAGCTACTCTCGTTATAATAGAATAAGCTCTTTAGTAACTATAAATATGGCCCTCTAGGACGTTTCTCAACAAGATATATCAAAACGAGCCGAGGAACTTCTGTGGTACGGAATCCAAATGCGTTATATGCTTACGCCAGCCCATCTTTGGCCAGGTCTCGTTGACTTTTGAGGGCAGACTCAAAACAGGGGGAGCAGTCGCCAAGCGCAACGTCACCATGAACCCGCATAAGACCACCGGGACGAGGACTTATCCTTCCACCACCCGGGCCGCTAAGCGCGCCAAGGGCCATCCGGAGAAGCAAAAGCGCCTCAAGAGCCTCAATAACCGCCCAATCCGGAAGTCGAAGAGTGGGATTGACGGCAGGAGGCGGCTGGTCAGGTCACGTTCACTCGAGATTCGGCGTTGGCACAGCTTGGCAGTCCGGCAGCTCGTGTCTACTTGACATTTCCTGAGGCGGCTCACCATGCGGAGAAACATCGGCTCAAATTGAACAAGAATTTGTTTTGATGACCAAAAACCGAGTTAAATCCTCTTCCAAGGTGATTTCCTCACGCTTGGATATGTTCCAATTGCAGCTGAGATCCGAGCCTGTGGCAATTAAGCTTATCGACGCCCACCCCCGGTGATGTTGCTGTCACCGGCTGCCAGTTCGTTCGTCCAATGTTATTCGCTGAACCCCGCTGGAGCCGCCCCTTCAGAGGACTCGGGCGGTCGAAGAGAGGTCATTATTGAACGCTGCGGCAGCCCTCAATTTCTGCTGATTCTGAGAAGAGATGTCCGAACCCTTTACGCGAGTCTCAGATGGCAGCTGTGGAGGGCAAAAATTGGATTTCAAAACGTAGTTCCTCGGGTTGTCAAATCAGAAGAACCTGAGTCTCCGCGGATAGCGATCATTGCGTATGACCAAATGCCCGTCTGTGGTAGCTGTCGGCTCAAACTGCTGCCAACTAAAACCCTAGCGTCGCCAGCTACAACTTCTCCTGCCCCCGTATTTGATCAGCACAGGGGCCGATGCCGTCAGTCGAACATAGATCGTAGATATGAGAGAAAAACTCTTGAGTTTTGTATGAAACCAGAAGGGACCGAACCCCCAAGGGCTTATCTAGTTGAATGATTCGGGGCCGACAGAATGGCACGAAGTTGAAGGGTCATGACGAGTGCAACGAGCAACGGCATTTCGTTCGTCTTGGCAATCAGCCCAGTTTGACTCGCCCCTCACATTGTTCAGCTTGAGGCTGTTTTTTCGGCTGGGACCCCTGGGTCATTTGGGCACTACAGTGCCTGCCCTGTCTAAAATAGACGAAACTAAGACCTGGGCGTTGAACGTCGGAATCCCTCAGAGCACCTTTGGGATGAATTGACCGCACCATTGGGTAGGGCTCAAAGCGTCACTCTTACTCAACCTGGTCACGTCACTCTCCACACTGGCAAAGATGTCGGGAATACGGTGCGGGGATCTTCTAATTTCAAAAGATATGAGGACTTCGAAGACGAAGTCACTCTACGTCCTGGCTTGTTCGTCATCCATTTATCACTGAACGATATGTAGATTGCATGCGCGATCGCCGTCTATTCCATACTGGAAGTTGCAGAAGACTTCGCATCACTCCATCTAGCTGGAAGCCCGAGTAGGGCCGTTCGGAGAAGAAATCGCTTATCTCGTAGGAGCCCGGCCGCGCCTACGGAGCCAAAGCGGGGCTCGGTGCCGCGTACTCCGATGCTGACCGAGCCCATTGATTATTCTCCTTCCTCATCCATCCTACTCGAAACAACGTCATCCAAAACCCCTCACTTGAGCAGTGACTCGCATTTCGATCCAGAACATAAAAGCAAGGAATCATAATTCTCAATACATTTCTTTCGGCTTGGCCTAAAGCCGCAAAACCAAAGATGGTGACCAAAAATGTGGCGCGATATGGCGAGTGGGACAGCCCGATCACGGCCGACACCGTGACCTCCAAGAGCCGATCCGTCACTTCGCCAAGAGTTCATGTGGGTCAAAACTCCCCAAGAGTAGTATTATCGCAAACGTCTGATTGTATCTGCAGCGAGCATCGGGCCGCGCCTTCTTCAATGAGTCGAAAGAAGACGGGCGTATTGGGGTGATGGAGATTGCCGGCGATGGGCTGCTCAAGGACGTGCTCCCAGCGCCCTGTCTATGAATACGGTGGCTCCCCATATGATGTGACAGCCGACGGACGCATCATCTTCTCCGACGACAAGACCGGCGTCAACGTCCTGGATCCGGATACCGGAAAGGTGACGACCATCGCATCTCCCGAGAAGAAGCGGTACTCCAACTTCAGCGCCCACCCGCAGAGCCCTTGGGTCCTCGCCAATGAGGAAGACCATGCCATCAACACGCCTAGAGGGATCAAGAACTACATCGTCGCCATCAACGCAGACACTGGCGAGACGAAGCGAGCCGTAGAAGGGGCCGACTTCTACTACACGCCGCGATTCAGCGAAGACGGCAACAGGCTGTGCTGGACGGAGTGGAACCAGCCCCATCTCCCGTTCTCTTCGAGCAAGATATTCGTGGCTGACTGGACCTCGTCTGCTTCGGTCGAGAATGCGGTTCAGGTCGCCGGACAAAGCAACGAAGGTGCTGCGGAGCCTCGGTGGGGCTTGGATGGGAGTTTGTTCGTCTGCATTGAGGTCGACGGATTTCGACAGCTTCATCGCCTGGGACCTGGTCAAACGAAGCCGACTCACGTCAAGCTCCAAGGTTTGGAAAATGCCGAGTTCGGCGAGATTCGTTGGTTTCAAGGAAGGTCCGTTCTATTCCACCCCACTCTCAATCACGAGCGATTTTGACGATATCATAGCCAAACCTACGCTCCCATATCTGCACGGCACGTTGTAGCAGCTGGCGTCATCTTTGGTCAGGCGAAGCTGATCGTCATTGAACTCGATAGCAACAACTGGAAACCCATAGGCCCTGGCAATCTCAATGCGCTGGCAAATGATTCCATTGCTAGGTTAAATGACACCTCCGTGCTTGTCATTGCCGAGGAGTCAGCTTCACCGTCCGCCTTGTATAAGGTCGATGCACTCAACGGCGAATCTTTCGAGATTGTAAGAAAGACCACAGACGCGGATCTGGACGAAAAACTGTTTTCGAGACCGGAACTTGTTCAATTTCGCTCGAAAGGGTCTCCGGCGCGAACCATCTACAGCACCCTCTGGATGCCGCACAACCCCAAGTTCCTGGCCCCGGACGGTACATTGCCGCCACTGGTAATCTCGTCTCATGGGGGCCCGACGGCGTACACGGGCTCCGGACTGAAGCTTCGCACTCAGTATTTCACCGCTCGAGGATACGCCTACCTCGCACTCAACTACACGGGATCGACAGGCCACGGAAGGGAATATCGTGAGGCTTTGTTCCACAATTGGGGCATTGTCGATGCAGACGACGCCGCCGAGGTTGCCGAGCACCTGGTGAATGCTGGACGGGTGGGCAAGGTCGGTATCGTGGGCGCAAGCGCTGGAGGGTACAACGTGTTGCAAGCACTTGTCCGTCACCCCCGCACGTTCGACGCTGGCTTTTGTGTTTGCGGTGTCAGCGATGTCAAGAAACTGGACGAGTCCACTCACAAGCTAGAGTCCGAGTACATGGGCGCTTTGGTCCTCGACCCTGGCATGACTGATGAGGAAAAGGAAGAGAGATACAAGGAGCGGAGTCCTCTGTTCCACGCGGACAAAATCGAGCCGCCCCTGTTCTTGCTGCACGGCATCGAGGACACGGTAGTTCCCATCGAGCAAGCTCGGCTCATATACGCGGCAGTGAAAGACAAGGGCGGAGACGTTCAGATAAGAGAAGTCCCTGGGGAAAGGCACATGTTTGGCAAACCCGGAAGCCCTCTGATTTGGTTGAGCGAAGAGGAGGCCTGGTGGAGACGGAGCCTGTTGTGACAAGGTTCCGCCGGAACCAGCATTTATCAGACAAGAGAACGTGACAATCACGTGGCTATGGTTTACTTAACTTCCCAGGGTTCTTCTAAAAACAAAGTTACAGAAAATCTCGATTTACCGTTGCCCGTCTATCTTTCATAAGACCATTTGCTAATATCTAGCGGAATTATCGTGATACCTTCAGCATTGCCCGTTCCTAGCGCGGCACGTGACTAACGTTAGCTCCGGAGCAACCTTATTCTAGGGTTATTCCTCTAAGCGTAGTTATAAGCGACTATATTATAGCTACTCTCGTTATAATAAATCAAGCTCTTTAGTAACTATAAATATAGCCCTATAGGATATTTCTTAATAGTTATAAGCCTAGCTCTAACTAGACCTCTAACTACTATTTTAAAACGAGCTTTTATTATTAAAAGTACTTATTAAAACTTCCTCTCTCCTATTCCTTCTTTCCTCCTTATTATATATTACCCTCTATTACTACGAACTTTCTATTTCTAAATAACCTTAACTATAATATCTTTTATTATAGCTATTATAATATTATACTAGCTAATTATATATAGGGACTTTATTACTTAGTATATTATAATCTAAGCTAAAGCCTAAGCTATTAGAATCTAGAAGTATATTAACCTAGATAACCCTAAGGGACCTTTATACTTAGGTAAGACTTTATTAGAAACTCTAACTCTTAACTTATATATTACTAAGTAAAACTAGGATATTAATACCTAGTATTTATAAGAGAAGAGCGCTTATAATTAATATATCGCTCTACTTAACTAGGAGGCTCTAGAAGAGGCTACTTCTAATACTACTTCTAGGACTACTCCTAAGTCTATTACTAGGATATAGATAAATAAATTATACCCCCTTTAGCTTCTAACTACTCTAGTTATAATTAATAAGAATACTATAGGTATATAGGAATAGTACCTAGAGTACTTTTATTCGCTTATTATATAAAAATCTAAGTAAACCTATAAGGACTAGGAGTTTAAATAAATTAACTATCTAGTTATAGAGATTATTACTTATAATATTATTATATCTATATATATAGAACTTCTCGCTAAAGGGGATATAACTTTATATAGCCTTATTATTAATCTTAAATATTATTATACTCTAAGCGAGGCTAGTACCCTTATTACTATTTAAGAAGAGTATATCTAAGTCCTAGAAAAGGCAAATAGGAGTATTAATCCTAATACCTAGATTAAGGACTTTAGGAGTATTTACTTCCGCGCTACCTAGCTTAAGCTTCTTAAAGTAAGTAATACCCTTATTTTAGAAACTTTTCTTTAAGTAATAGGTTATTACTTTATACCTACTTAAGCTAATATAGAAATTATAGATATTTTAAAATAGGAGCGAGTAGGGATATTAGTCTCTAATATAAGCTAATATACTAATATATTTAAGAACCTCTTATATAAAGATATATTCTACTCGAGGTTATAAGGATAAAGCATAGGGGTCTTTATAACGCTAGCTAGCTATATAGATAAGGCTAACTTATTAAGTATTCCTATAACTAGTAATATATCTAGTAGTAAATAGTACCTATATAGGTCGAGCTATTAATAGCTAAGTATTAATTATAACTACTTAGAAGCTACTTTAACTAGATATTA
>JAVHLU010001922.1:0-23509 GCA_036785755.1 Colletotrichum ledebouriae
TTTATTCCATAAAGGAAATACTTTTATAGTTATTACCTTATATTTTATAGTTATTAAAGTATTATTAAAGAGATATTATATAGGTATATAACTATATATAATATAGTTATTTATTAAGGTTTGTATAGACCTTATAGGATTATTATAGAACTTTTAAGATATACCTTCGGTATTCTTACAATATATACTTGTAATAACACGTACCTCCCGAAGGGGGATGCACCTCATTCTTTTTCGAGTTCTGGCATTAGATCCATCCATGCTTCAAAGGAAAGGCCCAAAATGTGGTACATCGGCCTCTGGCACACCGAGTCACACACAGCGCCTAAAGTACCTACGACATGTGTCTGAGGTACTTCTCAAGCTTGGCCGTGGGCTGCAGCAACAACACCAGCAGCAGCGGCAGCGGCACCAAACCAACGCTCATCACTGCAACTACCCTCCAATCCCAGGCCCCAAACCATGGAATCCATCTGCACTGCATCTAAGGTAGATGTGATAACGCACCTCACATCATGCAGTACCGCTTCCCTCACTTACAAACCAACACCCCAAAGTACCTCCTTTCCTCGAGGACGTCTTCTGCCGCAGATCTCCAATGGGCCTCTGCGAGCCAAGATGCCCGTCCATGAACCTAACAGAAAATAGAAGGTTCTAGTGCCTTTTTTTTACTACCTATATTTAGCTATATAGAGGTAATTATACTTTCTTATATAAATTTAACTTATATTATATACTCTATTATATATAATATACTTTATATAATAACTAGAAAGCTATTACTACTTTCTACTCTTTTATATGTATAAAAAGTATTATTAATCTTAATAGCTTTATAATAGAGGTCCTAAGAACCTTAGGGGTTAATATAAGAGATATATAATAGTAAAGCTAATTTAGTAATTTATTATAAATTAACTTTATTCTTATATATATCTTTCTTATTATTTAAAATAAATAGAATATTAATACTTATAAAGAGTATTACTTATATAATTTAAGCTATTAATATAGAGAAAACTATTACTTAGAATTAAAATAAGCTAGAGAAATATATTAACTAGCTTATTAATAATAAGCTATTTAGAATAACTTAAGAAAAGTATTAAGTAATATTATATTTTTTTATAATATAAATCCTAAAGCTTAAAAATTATTCTCTTTATTTTAAGTTTTATAAGAGTAAGTTTAAAAAAATATATAAAATATTTAAAATAAAGATTTTTAATAATTAAGAGAAAAATAATATTATTATTAAGAAATATTTTAAATACTTTAAGATTATAATAGTTATTAATTTAATATCCCTAGGGTTTATTAATTAATAAGCTTTTATATAAGTTAATATAGTAATTACTACCCTTAATATAGAGAACAATTATTAATAAGGGGTTAAAAAGGGGGTAGATAAGTATAGGTATATAGGGTGTAAAAGAAGCTAGGTTAGTAGCGCGAAGTTTCTCTGAAATGTATACTTATAATAACACGTACCCCCCGAAGGGGGAAAATAGAAGGTTAAGACACCCTGATAACCAGAGGTGCCTCACTTGGCTAGCAGCTGGGTAGCCTTCGCTAGCCCCAGCTGCTGATTGAAAGTATGATCCTGCTTGCCTCAGGCCACTCCAGTTCTTGAGACTCTTAGGGCACTGGTACTAGGGTCAAACTTCCCACGCGGCTGCCCACGGATTTGGTGTGCTGGAGACCGGAGTTCTTTTGTGGATGCCCAGACAGGGTCTGCTGTGAAATCCTTATCCTTGGTAAGGTACGCTACCTTACTTCATCACGCGGTCCCTCATCGCCATCGAGGCCCATTCGCCAGCTCCAACACTTCCGAAGAACTTCGCTTTCCGAACAGACGAGACAAAGAGCCCTGGCGATGAAGTGCTGCTCGTTGCGGATCACTAGATGGCACGATAGTACAGCAAGATGCACGCCAGCTGCAACCCTCACCGTCGTTCCGACAGATGTTTCTTCTTCAACGCAGCGCAGATATACCCGTCCGCGAATAGGTACCAACCAGTCCTCTTCATCGGATTGGCCTTGGTCAATCTCAGCACCGATCCAGCTTGGCAGCCAGCCACTTGGGGGCGTGTTAAAGCAGTTCCCAAGACCGGAGAGGCATATCAAAATCTCGGGTCCCTATGTACAGACTGAGGTACCTGGAGATATTGATTCCTGGCCCAGACAGAGTCAAGACACATCTGCCAGCCCGCCACGACACCCATTCGAACCCTTCCGTGGGCTTTCGATCAACGTTCTGGCATCATCGCCATCTTCCTGCACTGACGGAGCTAGTGCAACTGACACTCAGCCCAGCTACTTGTCTGATTACTCGTCTGCTTATGGTCTCACCGGCCTCCCCATTATCTTGTCTTTATGGGCCGGACCGGTGCCGCAGGAGGGGCGTCTTGATTTCCGACTTTCGTCTGCCTGACTTTGTTTTACTCCGCATCCCGTCCGTCTGATCTCTGCTGGCCAGCCCTTCGTTGTGGAACTATGCCATTGTTCCAGCTGCCTCAACAGGGCAGAAAAGCCCAGGAACCCGCACTCTGTTGTGTGACAATGGTTTCCGTGAGAAAGGCCCGGCATTGAACATCCCATCTCATCGCCCACCCTTCAACCAAGAAAGAGGCACTAGGCATTGCGACATTACGCCATCAGACCGGCTGGACCGTTGGATGCAGCCAAATGAGGTTTTGCGAAACGATATTCTGCGCACGAGACACCAGAGCTTAATATCGGATATCCCATCCATGCTACCGCTGCAACGGCTTTTGCATCTGCACTCGCATCAGCTCGAGCGCCTCCGTACTCTGTACGCTTAGACCGGCCTTGTTGCTGTACCTCTCCGGACACAAAGAGATCAAACATAAGACCAGGTGCAGCTATAGTACAGTCTTCTCACTGGATTTGCTGAACTACGAGGTCTGCAGTGCGAAGCTTCCCAGATGAAACGTTTGGGCAAACGACAAAACACATGATGAACGACGATAATACGAACCACAGCATGATCCAACTTCGAGGCAATACCTGATCACCTCAGGATGTCTTTCGTTTTCGTCACTAAAAACTTACAGCCTACTGGAGAAGCATTTATCAACCGTTGCGTCTCTAGCTCAATGATACTCCTGGGGGGGGGGGGGTAATACGTCTACGCAATTTCGAGGCCTAGGAAGCAATGGCGTCCGTGCAGCACCGAAACGGCCTGGTCTTTGCAGTCACTTCATTTAGTCAGGTCAACCCGCTGAGTTAAGAAGGGCACAAATGCCACGATGCGAGAACCTGCGTACAGACTGGCTCGCGTAGCTATCACCCGTCTTATCTGCAGCTTGTCACTATGGGCAAAAAGAAATGAGATGATGACAGGAGCCAGTATCTTCAAAGTACTGGTCGACGGCTCAGTGGGGATCGCGGGGTCTATTGATTCTCGACCACTGCCTGCGCCACACGCAGAGCTTCCTGTCGAGGATCTGAGACTGGTGGCTTTTCTTGTCCCACTCGATTCCCTGCCCTTGCTCGCTCGTGGCCTCGTTGGTAGGAGGCACTCTGCAACTGGGTTATAATCCAAGTTGCGCGCTTTGGTCGACGGCGGCTGGAGGACGCGCATCTTCTTCGACTAGGATCCGCGGACGAGAGTCTTGCCCCAGCTGCTGAGAGAGGGAAGGCAAAAACCACTCGAGCGTCATTATTGGACCGTCACTGGAGACAACAGATCCGTCCAGCTCGGTATCCCACAACAGTGTCCTTCCCTCCACCCTGGTTCTCCTCGAAAGTCTTTCAACAGCCAGCTGTCAATCAGCAAATAGAATGACAATAGGGCCGCTTTTTACCGACGAAGCGAGATACTGCGCAAGGTCACGAATACACGGTGAACGGGGAACGCGAAGGGGAAAAGGGGGTGAGTACCGCAGTAATGCTATCCTTCACATGCTAAAACCTAGCGGTGGCATTTGGTTGGCAATATGGCAGGGCCGCAAGAAACCTGCCGAGGAACCCCATTGCCTACCCCAGGCAAGACCTTTCTTGGCCTTCCTGTGCCGCAAAGCTGGTCGGTGACATCCAGCCTCTTCTGACAGGACGATAGCGCGTCCACCGTCCAGCAGTCAAGCTTGACATGGAAGGGCTGTTCCTGGCCCAATTCGTTGGAAAGTCATTGGACGTTTTCCATCAAGCACTTTCACGGAATAATCGAAGGGGGACCTTTACCCGTACGACTGGCGCTATGGTGGTTTCAGGCCCCATGGTCGCTCTACATCCTGGGGCTGTGTGTGCCTCGGATCCGAACTCGTACCAATGAACCACGCGCCTAGCGCTGAGAGCTAGCATCCGTCACGCTCGGTTATTCCCTTTACGCACAACTGGTTCCTGGAATCGCTCGGTCAGGGGGGTGGGAGGGAGTCTCTTGCTCTTCGCCCCCAAGATCTCGGGCACAAATGATGAGCGTGGCTGGAAGGGGTAGGGGACCCTCACTCTGCAGGGTACCGTTTGACGGCATCAGGGGCGTGCCCTGAGCCTGGACGGTCCGAATGGATATCCAGTCGATGTCCACTTCGTGCTCCTGATCCATGTTGGTCAGATTGTGTTGGTGGTCTTTCGTGACTCGCATGTGGACATTTGCCGATGATTAGGCGATCCGACCATGCAAGAAGCCGACGAAGGGGATGGCCAGGCTGAACGGCCATGTCGGATCAGTAGACTGGGGACGCGGCGACTGTGAAGGCCCAGTCCCGTCCACCCGCCCGCTCCGGGGGATCTCTAAATATTGGGCAGCGAACCAAGACTCAATGTCGCTGCTTCGATGACAAGCACCTAGCCCGTTCTCGCAATTGGTGTCCGAGGCGCTTCGGGCAAGGAACCTCGGCACATGTCGACACTTCCAAGCCTGGACTCAAGTCGGATGGAGGATGAAGACTACCTTCACCTCCCAGTAGAGATCGTAACGCGGATTGCAGATCGCAGGCCGCCGACTTCTCATCTTAGGGACGGCGATAATTCTTCCAGATATTCCTAATGGAGTTATGCATCCTGTCAAAGAGTTTGATTGTAGAAGAGGTGCAAGTTCTCGGATGAAGTCCTTGGCTAGGACCATGGCACCGTGAAATCATGTCTTATTTGGTTCTATCATGCTGGCAAGCTTCGAGAAGAGTGGGAGAAGCAAAGCCGTGCCACCCTGTGCCCCAAATCTCCTTGGTCCTCGTCAATAAGGTCCACCGTTCGGCCCGAACGGTTCGGGCGAGCAGCTGCGCCGTCGGACATGACATAAGGTAGGAACGCCGCGATTTTTTCGAAAGGAACGGCTCAACGTGGCTCTAAGCGTTAGAGTTCATTTAGAGCTGTCCGGGAACAGGTAGTGAAAAGAAAAGGGTCATATGAAGTCATGAATGGGGGACCTTGGGATCAGCTTCTATCGACTTGGCCTCTTTCCTATTTCTCCAGTCAAGGGTCCTATCAGCCTTACGCTACTGGCGTGGGAGAAGGGGGAGAAAAGAGAAAGGGACGAAGAGCGAGGACATCGTCTGCTCCGTCTCCATCTATGGGATGGGATGGATCAGGCGCAAGGCACAGACAGGGCCACAGGCGCATAAAACCCGCAAAAGCGCCCCCGAGGATCCTTTTTTTGGGTTCGCTGAACACGGGAGGGAAATGGGCATCGTTCGATGCTCCCTTTTCCGTTGTATCCAAGAGGTTATTTTAGATTTATTGGAAGATCATCGAGAAGCCCTTAAATGGTGGATCTCCGCTGACGACACGGTCCTGGCACGGAGACGATGGGGGAACATTCGGCCCCGCATACCGTGTCCGAATCCGGGAAGTGAGGGGCAATATTCCAGGGCGCTGCTATCACTGTAACATTAGTGATTCATGCGCTGAAGCCTGTCAAAGCTGTTAAGCTCCCGGTCGCTTATCTAATCCTCGTTTTCTTTGGCTGTGGCACCTGGGGCTTACCTCCAAAAAAATTGATTCCCTTGTAGCAGGTCATTTCTCTCCCATCCACCAGCCATCCGCAAACCCATTGCCATCTGGAAAAAAATCCACCCACAGAGTGGCGAGGGGGATACCGAAAAAGATCGTATTGCGAAAGCACCAGAGACGCCATCATCTATCGTCATCTCAAACAGTCTTGACCCGACTCTACCAAGCAACCAGGGTCTAACCAGTGACAATCTCCAAGGTTTCCAATCGTGCGAGGAGACCATTTTGGACTTTGTGGTAGCCGGAAAGCCGCGCCGAGATCCAGCGGAATACAGATTTGGGGTTCATTGATTGCGCTTGCTGGGGTTGCCGACTGAACCCCCCCGGATCAAAGACGCGGCACACCTGGGGCCAACATGGAGAAAGATCTCGACAATGCGAACCCGACCATCCTGAGCGCGGCTCAGATGCCGACGCGTCAAAAGAAGAGGATAGCGCCAAGGAAGGGACCAGATGCCAAATATACCGACATCATTCTCGCCAAACCAGCCTACCTGTCACGCCCCTTCTGTGATGACGATTCATTATGGCCTGACAGGGACGTTGTCGATGACGACTTTGCTGAAGAGCCCATCGACGAGCAGGAAATTTATGGTGAGGCCTCTCCTTTTCCTCATTACATCTTTTGTTGTTCGCCTTGTTGTTTCCCTTTGTGAGTGACTTGCGGATCGCACGCGGACTATTCCATCAGAGAGAATGGTCTTGGAGGCCAGGCGAACCAAGTGCCACATCCTGCACCACACTCACGAGATCGTTATCCTCTCATTAGCATTGCAATGCATGGTCGCATTGATCTGTTGTTTTGCCCAATTGGTTGACGAGGATGCTCACTGTTATGGACATTGCTTCTCATCGCAGGGCGTTTCACCCCCAAGTAGCCGCAAATCCCCTGTTTATGCCCAGTCCTTGGGAGGATCACGCAGCTGAAATTTCATAGACTTGATATCTACCATCTCTGACCCAGAGCACCCACTGTCTCTGGGCCAGCTGGCCGTCGTCAACCTCCCCGACATTCACATCAACCCACCTCCCTGTTCTGGTCCTTCAGACCCCAATGCGCTGGTTCAGGTACTGGTCGACCTCACGCCAACCGTATCGCATTGCTCTCTCGCCACCGTTCTTGGCTTGGGGGTTCGGGTACGCCTGGAGCAAGCGCTACCGCCCAACTATCGCGTCGATGTCAGGGTCAAGGAGAACGCGCACGCCCAGGATGACCAGGTGAACAAGCAGCTCAGCGACAAGGAGCGCGTTGCGGCCGCCTTGGAGAATGACACTCTGAAAGGTGTTCTGGACAAGATGCTCGAGACCTGTGTATGATTTCTCAATCAACAATGGCTATTGGGCCAACTTTGGAGGCTGCAAGACGCATGTCGCCATGCGTATTCTTAGTTTAAGCAAATGGCAAGTCCCTCGTTCGAAAACCGCGTCTAATCGAAGGCGTAACTGGATAAGGGGTGCTTTGCGTCTTTGAATAGGTGATCGACAATTCATACCTTTTCTCGACCAAGGCATCGCCACCTTGGCAGGGGATCTTATTGCTCTATTGATTTTCTCTCCATGGCAGGCACATTTTGCCCAAGCAGTTTTGATGATTATCGAAAATGGATCGACAGGCACGGTTATCCACCGACTGGTGAGCGAAAGGGTCTGTTCTTGACGGATGTCGTATCCGCGCAGAGACCTCCACCGTGGGAAGTCAGCAGGGTTTGGGCGGGATGATGCATGACTCTCGCAACCCACGGCGGTTTTTTTGGGTAGGGCTGTGCGGGCGGCGGACGAAGAAGAGATTCCGCGCTGCCATCAACTCACCCGATCCACCGTCTGTATTCTGTTTCGGGATAGAATTCCGTGTCTCTGCAAACAATGTCGGCGTTACGAGCGGCACCTCAAACCCGTCGTTATAGTCAATAGAATAAATCAAACTATCAAATCGACCCCCTGGGCGCGCGCAGTGGGGCGCAATATGCGCGCAAAAGCAGCGCGAAGTCTAGCTAAATCGGGCGATATCTATATTAGCTAGTTTTAGGTATAAATTCCGCCTAGATCTATATATAGAGTTTTTAAGATAGTTATATATTAATTTTTAATTACTTCTATACCCTATATTATATAATTTAATAATTAATAATCTAATTTATATATATAATACTAATTAAAGCAATCTAGATAAATCTATAGTATTAAATTTATTTATATATTATTAATATATGAACCTATAATAAGCCTATACTTACTAATACCTCTAGAGCTTTTAAAGCTTCTAGCTTTTTATTAAAACTATATACTTATTATAAATAGTGAATAGGCAAAGGTTAGTATACTTTAATTACGCTATATTAGGTGGATTCTATATTAAAGAAGGGAAAAGTCTATCTATAGGCTAGTATAGCCCTAGAAGGCTAAAGGCTCGCCTAGAGATCACGTGACCTAGCGGTTATATAACTTAAAATTTAGGTAGGTTTAACCTAGCGCTATAATATTACCCCCCCTCTTTATTAGTATTATTATTTATAGTAATTAATTACTATATATATTTAAGTATCTCCTCTCTAATAGTTATACTAGGGCGTTATGATTATCTATAGTAATAGGGTCTTTATCTTAGGTAGTAGCTAGAAGCTAAGCTAAGAGGTATTTTAATAGTCCTATAGTAGCTAGGTTAGTAATATAGAAGTCTTATAGCGCTACTAGGGCGTATTTAAAGCTTTTAGTACTATATTAAGTAGGGTTATAGTTATAGCCTTTTTAATTAGTATAGTATTATAACTATCCTTAATATAACTAGCTAGTAGTTACTTATATAACCTTATATTCTAGCTTATTATTAAACTTAATAGTAAGTAATAGGATATTAAATTAACTTAATAGGGGATCCCTAGTAGCTTTCTAGAGCTTACTAGGGTAGAATATTAGGTAATAGTTATATTCTTTTAATAAATCTAATACTTATATTCTCTTAGGGCTAGTAGCTTTAATTAGCTAAGGTCTATCCTATAGTATAAATAGCTTTAAGGAGTTCTCTTAGCGCTATCACTCTATTTATATATATATAGAGTCTCTTATAGCTAGGTTATTAAGCTAGTAGTAGTAATTTATAGTATAGATATAGCATTATTAGGCTATAGCTATATTTCCTTCAGTAATATCTTAAATATTATAGAGGTTTTATATAAGCTATTAAGCGTTACCCTAGTTAATCTTTTCCTTTATTATTAAGAACCTCTATATATACTAATCCTAGTTACAGCTTATTATTATAGCGCTAGGTTAGACCTACCTAAATTTTAAGTCACGTAACCGCTAAGTTATATAATCTCTAAGCGACTCTTCAGCCTTCTAGGGCTATACTAGCTTATAGTTAGACTTTTCCCTTCTTTAATATAGAATCTACTTAATATAGTATAACTAAAGTATATTAACCTTTACTTATTCGCTATTTATAATACTATTTTATATTTATCTATCTATTCTCTAGAGATAGAAGTATAAGATTTTAATTAACTATTACCCCTACCCTATTAATTAACTAATATAAGTATAATGCTTAACTAAGCGCTAAGCTAACTAATCTATACCCTAAGTCATCTAAAATTAATTAATACGCCCCCTCTATTCTATTATGAATATATTAAATAAGTTATAACTAGCTAGCTATAGTTATAAAGCTATAACTATATTTATATATAATACTAGAAGACTCTTAGAGCCTTATATTAAGGCCTTTTAATACCGCTATACTACGCTAGTTAATTATAATACCCCCTTATATAAAGACCTAAAGGTTTTTAACCTAAATAAGCTTATATATAAGTAGCTTATTAAAAGCCTATTTATAAACCTTATTATAGAGGGATATAAGAACCTAGCTTAGAGTATTATTACTAAATTATAAAAGTTCTCTAACCTCCTTGTTATTAATTATAATTACTCAAGAAAAAGCTAGAAAGTTATTTTTACTCTTAATAATATAATATAGTTATTTTAAAATAACCCTAACTTAACTATTACTTAGATTTAAAACTAGCTTATAAAGAGAGCTACTCAAAGTACTAAGTCTTAAGCTTTATATATTAGATATATTACTATAAGTAATAACTTTTATATACCCTATAATATTACTCTCTACTTAGAATATAAGAATTAAGAGCTCTAGGAGTACTTAGATAATACCTATATTACGAATAATAATACTGAATAATCTACTATACTTAGTATAAGAATATCAAAGGTATATCTTCAAATTTCTATTATAACCTCTTAAAGGTTAAATAAAGTTTAATAAATAAATATAGTATATATAGTTATATACCTATATAATATCTCTTTTATAATACTTTAATAACTATAAAACATAAAATAATAACTATAAAAGTATTTCCTTTATAGAATAAATACTTTGAAAATCTATTTAATTCTAATAATATTAATAACCTTATTTATATATATATATATATATATTTATAATCCTTAGCTTTATAGCTGTAAATATATAGAAATTGCGCACGGACTATATAGTGATCTAAGTATAATTCTACTTAATAAGCTTAATAATTAGCCGCTTTATAGCTACGTTTTAAAATATCTTACCCCTTACTTCACGAGGGTAGGATTTATAACTAAGATATAATAATACCAAACGCGCTCAGCGCGGTTATCCCGCTCAAGGGCGCCCAACGCGTTTAACGCGTTAAACGTACCTAAACGTATTAACCCTTATAAAAAGGCTTATCGCCTTTAAGGAGAAAACCTTTAATAATTTATAGCTTTTTTACTTATATTTTTCGCCTACTATATAAACCGTATTAATTAGTAGTATAACCTTAATAGTTAGCTATATCCCCTTATAACTAAGGATATCCCCTATAATTAAGGAAGGTATTTAACTATATAGATAGCTAACCCTATTAAGTTTATATAAAATAGTATCTTAGTAGTTAATACCTATAAGTATTATATATTATTAAAAGCCTCTAAACTCCCCCTTTCTCTTAACTAGGAAATATTAACAAGAGATATTAACTCTTTATTATTTCTTTTAACTAGGAGATATCCCTAAGAGATATTAAACCTTAAAGACTTCTTTAACTAAGAAATATCCTAAAGAGATAATAAAACTCTCTAATAATAATACCTTATAAGCTACTTTCTAATTATTAAGTTAAAGAAGGTCTTAAGTCTAACCTTCTAGAACTTATTAACTATTTAACTATTATAAACTTCGTAGTAGTACTTAAGTAATACCCTAATAAGTTCTATATACTACTTATTTAAACTAAGTATACCCTTCTTAAGTTAGCTATAAAAATAAGTATTATAGCTATTACTTATAAGAACTTTAAATACTATTTAATAAACTACTATAAATATATTTAAAAGTTATTACTATAAAGGGAAGTATATAGAACTACTTAATATATTTAAGGTAAAGTCTTATAAGTATAAATAACTAACTTATAACTATTTACTAATATTATTAGGTAGTAATATTACCTTAACCTCTTTTATTATAATTAATATATTAAGATAGAGACTAAATAAGGCTAGATTCTAGATCTAACGCTCCTTTTTAAAGAGGATAAAGAGAGGGGAGGCTATAAAACCCTAAGAGCTAAAGCTATATATAAGCTAGATATTCTAAAACATATATTTAAACTTAATATAATAATAATCCCTAAAGCTTTCTTAATACTCCTATTAACTCTAGAGGAATATTATAAGTTTAAATAAAGTTTTATAAATAGTTTATAACTCCTACCTCTTAAACCTATATTAAAGGATATAATTATTATATTAATACTAGAGCTAAGCTTAAATATATTCTATATATTATTTAAAAAAAGTAAAGATATATTAAGTACTTTATTCCTAACCTAAAGAAAAGGAATAAGTAGCTTTCTTATACTTAAACTAAGTAACTTATAAAGTTACCCTAGCGCTTATAGCTAGGGTAAGTAATATAATAAGATAAGCGCTTAGGAACTAAAAGCTAGACTATTAAATCTTAATAAAGGTAAAAGATATAATTAAGATATTAAATATATAGAGGACGCTCCTCTACTATTATTACTACTTATACTACCTAGAGATCCTAGTAATAGAGGTAATAATAGTAACCCCGAGGGCTAAAATAATAGAGGAGGTAGCCCTAGCTATAGTAGTAGTAATAGCTAAGGTAATTAACGCCCTTAATTACTAGCTAGGCTAAGAGATATTATTAAACCTTTATCTAACCCTAATAAGTTCTTAGTTAGCTATAACTTTCTTATATTCCTTCTCTCTATAGATAAAGAAGGGGTAATATAAGTAATAGCTAGTATATTAGTTATAAAACCTAGGTGTAGCACTCCTTATTTTAAGACTAATATACTTAAGTTATTTAATCTACCTCTATATAATAATAAAGTTAATAGTATACGTATTAATAGTAGTTTAAAAACTATCTACTAAAATATATATTATTTTATAAATATTATTAATAGCTATATTAAGTTAGATAATAGGAACCTAGCTATAGCTACTCCTAACTTATATTAAACCTTATTAAGGTATACCTCGGACTAGTACTACGCTAATCTAATATTTAATAAGAAGGTAGAACTTAAGGACCCTAATTATAAATTAGACTATTAGAAAGAGTTATTACTTAAACGTTTTTATTTACCCTATGAAATTACTAAAGCACGTTTAACTAAGGAGAGGTATACTCTATATAATATATATAATTAATATAATATTTAATACTAGATAACTAAGGTTATTTAGCTTTATAAGGATACTAAAGAGAGTAAATCTAAGGTATTAACTATTATATATAATAAGATAGATATAGAACTAGTTATTAGTATTCCTTAGCTAACTAGTAATATAAACTGCGATAAGTTTATTATAAGCTTATAGAAGATAGTCCCTAGCTAGTATTAAGAAGTTACTAAAGGATCCTAGCGAGTATTAGTCTAACTATCTATTAAGACGACCTATATAGGAACTATAGCAACGCGATTATTACTAAAAGAGACCTTAAAAATAAGCCGTATTACTACTACTTATTACTTATACTATAAGAACTTAAAGGAGACTATACCTAGTTTATTACTATTAAGACCTATAAAGCAAGCTACTAATGTTATTACTAAACCCTTATTAAGCTCCTCTTATAAGGAAATTTAGTTTAACTAATAATAAAAGCCTAAATACTAATATAAATAGCCTAGTTAACGTATTTAGTATCCTTAGCCGCCTAGTTACCCTTTAGTATATATAATAAAGGGGACTAGTTATAAGTAAGTAGAAGAGGAAGTATATACTTTATTAGATAAGGGCGATATTAACTATATCTAGTATATTAAGGCTAGCGAGGACTTAGATTTATATAAAGAAGACTTAGTTATTAGTACTAATAATAAGAATAACTAAGAGCAATAAGAAGACGATCCCGAGTATATTAACCTAGTTACTTAACTTACTTATTACTACGAATACCCTCTAGGTTATATCCCTAGATATAAGGATAAGTACCCTATTTTTAATATTAACTTATTTTAAAACTTACTCCTTAAGGATCCTAGAATCTGCTCTTATAAAACGTGCCTTTATAATACTAAGCTATATACTAACTTCGAGGGTATTTTCTTATACTAGACCGTTCTATCCCCTTAGCTAAATATAATACTTATTAGTCCTATTAAGCTATAATAATATATAGTTATATATTTATACTATTATATATACACTAAGATTATTATCCGAGGCTATTATAATAGACTACTAATTTTAATCTACGTCGATATTAGTATAGACCGATTAGTTATAAGTAAAGCCTACTTATAATAGTTCTATAGCCTCTTAAGAGAACCTAAGGTATTTAAGCTCTAAGGCGTAGGAAGCCTTAAGACTATTACCTAGGTAACCTTTGTAATTCTTATATAAGGATAATAACCTAATAGTTATATAATAACTACTAAGCTCTATATAGGTATATAGCTTATCCCGTATTTAGATACTAATCTACTTATAGGGTAAGACTTTAATATACCTAATAGGCTTGATATCCTAAACTTAGAATTATATATCTAGATTATATCCTATAATAATATTCAAATTCCCTCTTAGATCTATTTAAAAGTCCTTTTAAAGGTTTATAATATATATACTATAAGAAATATAACTATTATACTATATAATCGCTCTATTATTTAAATTAATATACTATTAGTAAAATAGAGTCCCTTCTATTTAGCCTAAAGCATAAAGGGTATACGTATATATATATAGGTAATTTACTATTCGTTCTTATTATTAACAACGCTCCTTACCTATTAAAGATTAAATAAGGTACTAAACTTAGTACCCTAGCGCCCTTTAAATCTAATAGATACCTTAAGCTAAAGACTTATAATTAACTTTAAATAGCTTTTTTAATATCGTTATATAAGGATCTAACGTATTACGCTATTTTTAACCTTTTAGATCATAAGCTCGTAATACTTATTTAGCTACTAGAACTATTAGTTAATAAATAGGTAGAGATCTCTAGCCTAACTAGTAAGGAAGTGTTTAATAATTAAGGCGTAATAAAGGATAATATAACGCTAAATTATAGAGATATCTATAAGGGGAATATTAACCTAAATAGTAAAATAGGTATAGCTAAGCTTAAAAACTTATTAGTAGTTATTACTAAGGAAGATATATATATCTATAACTAAGATACTAAAGCTATTTAACGCCTTAAAGAGGTTATATTATATTACCCTACTATCTAGAAGGACTAAGGACTAATTAACCTTCTAGAAGATTAATACCTTAAGGTTAAACTTATTAAAGGATAGTAGAATATAAATATTAGATAATAACCTTATCCTATTAGTAAAGAGGATAAGAAACTTATTAATAAAACCTTAAATAAGCTCTATGCTTAAAACTATATGGAATAGGGTAACTCTAGACTTATATTATTTAAAACCCTTATATTCGCTATATAGCAAATTATAGATAGTAAGTATAAAAGTTAAATAGTTATAGACCTATATGCTCTTAATAAAGCTATAATCCCTAATATATACCCTATATTACTATAATAAGATATTATTAAACGCTTTTATAATAAACTATAGATTACTATAGTTAATACTCGATCCTTCTTCTATTAATTTCTTATTAAGAAGGAATATTAAGATCGATTTACTATAATTAGCTACTAGGGATAAGAACGCTTTAAGGTAGCACTTATAGGATTTTATAATTCGCCTGCTTATATTTAATATATTATAGATAGACTCCTATAACTATATAAGGAATATACCTACGCGTTTATTAATAATATCGTTATTACCTCTAAAGACCTTAATACTTACTTTAAGCACCTCGATATAATTCTTAAACTCTTTATAGATATTAAACTCTTGCTTTTAATAAAGACGTTATTTATTAGATACCCCTCTATTAAACTACTTAGCTTTACTATTAATATATTTAGACTATTAAATACTTAAGACCGTATTAATACTATTAAGAAGATTAAGTACCCCTATAACCTCTACTAGCTTAAATACTAGATAGGTAAAACTAGTTTTCTATAATATATAATACTACGCTATAGTTATTATATTTAACTATTATAATAGTATAAAACTATATTACTTACCTAAGCCTAAGCTTAAGGGAAGGATAAAGGCGCTATAAGAAAGGTCTTCTATTAAAAGATAAGTTTTAAACCTATACTAGAAGAAGTAGCTAGCTTTAATAATATTAAGGATACTTTAATAGTAGATAACGCCTTATTCTATTATAACCCTAATAAGTAGTTATTTATATAGCTTAACTTATTAAAGGAATATAGATACTCCGCGCTAATCTTCTAGCTAGCTAATAATATTAAATAGAAACCTTATAACCCTATTAAGCGTACTAACGTACGTCTAATCGCCTATATTAGCAAGGCCCTTAACTAAGCCGAATAGAAGTATTAGCTTATTAAACTCGAAGTTACTTACTTAGTATTAGTAGTAAAAAAGTATTAGCTAATACTATATTTATTAAGATAAGACCTTATAATAGTACTTACTAATTATTTAATAACGTATAATATCGTTAAATAAACGTCGCTATAGTTAGAGGATAAGACGAGGTCTAACTTATAACTTACGTTATTATTAGAATATCTTAGCTAGTTCTCCCTAGTATATTATTATATCCCTAGAATATTAAATATCGTAGCGGAAGCGTTATTACGCCTACTTATAATAGAAATCCCTATTAAAGACGTTAGGGAACCTAATAAGATATAGGATAATATACTAATACGTGGCCTCTGGCCACTACATAGTGATTTTACCTGCTTAAGTCCAATAGACCTTCTAACTCCGCGCCTCCTAATAATATATAGCCTTCGGTTACGTGATCCTTTCCTAACTATAGCTATACTTATATATACCTATTATACTAGATAGCCTCACGATCTTTAACTTTATATTAATAATAACGTGGTTTTTAATTATTTAATAGACTATAAAACTATCGACTTATCCTCTCGCGCACTACCCGCGCTGCTAATACCGCCTCTATTACTACTTCGTCCGCTAGTCCTCTTATTTAATTAGGTTAGCTAACGCCTTCGTAGCTATGCCGTCGTTAGTAACGCTCTCTCTATGTTATAGTTAGCGCAAGCTATACTTACTAACCCCTAAGGGGCCTAGGCTACCTCTGCTTTAATAGTATAGAGGACCTGCTTAAAGAAGAGCTACTCTATAGGGTATATAATAACCTGCCTAGCTTCTACTACTAAGTCTACTTACTTAGCTATAATATAATAATAAGTATTCCCTCTAGGGGTATTAATAAGAGCCCTCTTAAGGGCTATATTAATAATACGCTCTCTATATATACTAGAGTAATTAAAAAAAGAGCGGGTTTTATTAATTATATTAATACTAAACTCTCTAGTAAGCTCTTATACGTTATTAGTATTAAAGGGTATACCTCGCGCGGGCTTAGGGTTTTTATATATAGGGTTTAGTACTAATATAGTTAAGGATTTATTATAAATTAGATAAGGATAAAGAAGAGGGAGAGGTATAAGGCCCTGCTTATAGTAGTAGAGCTTCTTATACTTCTAGCTATAAGAACCTCTTAAGAAAGACCTCTTTAGTTAAGGAGTTACCTCTTATATAATAGTATTTACTTTTAGTACCTTACTAGAAGGTCGACCTTTTAGGTTAAGGAGTTATCTCATATAGTAGCTTTTATAGCACTTTTAGCACCTTACTAGAAGGTTAACCTTTTAGGTTAAGTAGTTATCTCGTATAGTAGCTTTGCTACGAGAGCCTTAGTAGCCCGTTCAGCTCTAATATAATTAGCCCTAGTGCGGCGCGCGTCTAACTTTATATATAGTAATATTTAGAGGGTTTACTTGCGAGTAGTAGGAATATATAGGGTTTCTATATTATTTTCCTTAACTAGTAGAGGGTATAAGTTAAAGTACCTATATAGTATTTCCTGAATTATACTTGCGAACTAGGTGAATTTATTATAGTCTTTTTGCGAAGGGGCTGCGGCGTAATTCCGAACTCAATATACTAATAAGTATTAGCTTTATAATAGAGGTATCTCTTAATAACGACTTTAAGACTAAGCTTATCTAATCTTATACTAACTCTAAGTCCTAGAGTAGAGTATATAAAATACTTTATAAAAAGGTAGATAATATAGACCTTAACTTCGTTATATATAATAGCCTCCTTTACTATATTAACCCTTATACTAATAGAAAAGGCTCTATATTCTAAAAGAGTTAGTAACGCTACTTATTAAAGAAGCTTATAATAACTACTATTACTTTAGTAAGGAATAAATATAGAGAGCTATTAATAAATACTTTTATATACCACGTCTTAAATAATAAGTTAATAACTACGTAGCTAATTACTTATAATATAGAATAATAAATATAGAATGTTAACTACTACTCGGCGCGATATAGCTAATATTAATAATAGCTATTCCCTTTTATATAATTACTATAGACTTTATTATTAGACTTCCTGAAATACCTTTATAGTATTTAGGCTATAAAGTAGAGAACTTCCCGCTTCTTAATATAATACTTACTATAACTAATAAGTTCTCTAAAGCAAAACTTCTTATCCTAGGTTACTTAATATATACTACTAAGATCTAGGGATACCTCCTTCTTTATAACCTCTAATATAGTAACTAGGGAATACTAAAAGCTATTATATCTAATTATAACTAGAAGTTCCTATTAAAGTTTTAAACCGTACTATAGGCCGAATTATATACTAAATTAAGATTCTTAATAGTATATTATTCTTAAACTAATAGTATTTTAGAATATAAGAACTA
The DNA here is from genome assembly GCA_036785755.1 of Colletotrichum ledebouriae. Taxonomy (NCBI): domain Eukaryota; kingdom Fungi; phylum Ascomycota; class Sordariomycetes; order Glomerellales; family Glomerellaceae; genus Colletotrichum; species Colletotrichum ledebouriae. The sequence continues at coordinate 18,334 of JAVHLU010001922.1, forward strand.
AACTATTAAACTAGCTATTTATTACTTTCTTAACCTCGTTAATAATAACTAAGTAATATTACTACTAAGCCTTTAATATAACCTTAATAACGCCTACTTATAAGTTATTAGTTATTTACTAAATTAAATCCTATATAGTAGGAATACTAATAACGTATTAAATATCTTAAGTAATACTAATCCTAAAATAAACTACGAAATCTTCTAGAAGGAAGCGAAAATTTTAATCGTAGTAGCCTAGCTATATATAAAGAAATAGTATAATAAAAAATATTATTTTATTACTTTTAAGCTAGGCGACTAGGTATACCTTAAGATAGGATTAGGATATTATCTACTAGGTTAGCTAAACCTAAAGTATAGCTACTAGTATATTCTATTTAAAGTCCTTAAACGTATTAGTAAGTTAATATAACGCCTTAATATTCTACCTGATATAAATATTTATCTAGTTATATCTATTATCTAGCTTATACTAGTACTAGCCCTTAGTAGTAACCTATTTAACTATTAAGATAACTACTAAGGTCTAGTTAATATTAAGGAAGATAATAATATTTATTAGCTTAAAATATATAAGTATTTTAAGATTAAAAGTATTCTTAAGAAGTAAACCCTTATATAAGGAAAGGTATAATATCTAGTTAAATAGAAAGGCTACTTACTAATAAATACTATTTAGATAGATAAAGATGCTATAAATATAAATAAGTTTATTACTATATTTAAAAGTAAGGAATAAGAGATAAAATAGCTTTATAAATAAGTATAAGCTTAAAGACCTATCTAATAGGGTATTTAACTAATATTAGAGCTTAGTAAAAGACTACTAAGGCGCTTAAGAGGAAGGTATTATAAGAACCTAGTAGAATAATATAATATATATTATAAATAAGGAACGCGCTACTTAAAGCGCCTTAAATAGATAGGTAAACTATAAAGAGTATTATAACTAAGGCCTTATTATAAAATAAAGACGTTTAGCGCGCTTAGTATATCTAAGGACTTTACCCTAATAATAGCAATATTTATATCTATCCTATTAGTAAAGATAATTATATTTATTACGCCTTCCTTCTCGAACTCCTTCTATACTTAGTACTATAAGAACCTTTATATAAGAACCTTTATAAACGTAACCGCCCTTGTCGCTAGAAGGTTAATCCCTACTCTTATTTAGCTAATAAGAAAAATTAGCGCTTAAGTATATATATATAAAATAAATTTATATTACTAGGTAACTCTACTAGTTATTACTATTACTTTTACCCCCTTAGTATTAAGCGTATTTTTCCTCTATATATATTTTTTTATAAAAGAGTATTAACGCCTTTAACCCTATTAATTTACTAGTATTCTACTTATATATCTCCCTTTATTACTATTATCCTCTTCTAGATATTAAGGAACCTTGCTAACGCTCTATATTATTACGCGCTTAGTGCTACTAGAGTAACTTATATTATATATACCTAGGTATTACTTTACTATAAATAGATAACGCTCTAAACGTAAAGACGCTAAGTATATTACCCTTAACTATATTTACTACTACTTACCTAATATTAAGATCCCTTATAATAAGCCTAGATATTATATTTATAACTAAGAAATCTTCAAGCACGCCCTTAACTAAGAGACCTAATATTATAAAACTAGTTATAATATTTCTAATACCCTATTTACTATCTATATAGGTACTAATACTTACCTAGTTACCTAATTACTATTTATAAACTAAATTAAGTTCTATTACTAATTTCTTAACGCTATCTTAAACCTTAAGTAGCTATCCCTCTATAATATTATATAGAACCCCCTTAAATATAACCTACGTTATATTACTAACGTCGCTAGCTTACCTATTTCTATTAATTCTAGAGAGGCCTTAAGTAGAGAAAACAAACTTATTACTACTAAATATAATTAAGCTAATAAACCTATTAACGCTACTTAGCTTAAATAATCCCTTAATACTAGCTAACTTAACTAAGCTATTAATATTGCTAAATACGCTAAACCTTAACTATTAACTAATATTATTATAACTAGTATTAGATTAACTCCCATTACTTAGAATAAGACTAATAAGATAGCTACTCCTAAGAAGCAAGCTACTAGCGTTAGCACCCCTAATATAATAGATATTATTAAGGCTATTAAGGGAATATAAGCTTATAGTAAGTATATTAGCTATACCTCTATCCTACTTAATAGATATAAGGAAACCTAGATCGCTCTAACTATAGCGCTCTCTAAGGGTTATATTACTAATATTAGCGCTATTACTCTTAACCTAGGCTAATTTATTAAATTAGCTACTAATAAGTTTAAGTTTATTATAGTAACTATCCCTAAGGGATTAATATAAGAGAGCCTAGGCTTCCTTAGCCCTAAATAATACCTTACTACTAGGTTATCTACTAAGTATATAGCGTTAGCTATAGGCCTAGATAATTGCTCTAATATTAACCCTTCCTCTAATATTAGCCCCTCTAACGCTACTAACGCGCCTAGTACTACTAAGACGCTTAATACTACCTCTAATATTAAAAAGATCGTTATTACTAACTAGTAATCTTATACTTATATCGCTAGCCTCTATTGCTTTACTTATTCCTATATAAAGTTCCTAACTACTTAGGAGGTAATTAATATATAGCTTTAGCGTATCTACTTCTTTAATATAACTAACCTTATTACTACCTACTATACTAAACGCCTTACTCTATATACCCTTATTTAGAATAGCTTAATTATCCTTAGTCTATATATATACGTCCGCGCCCTTAACTCGTTTATAACTAAATAAATTATAAGTAACCTAGAATTTAGCGCTATATCGCTATTCTTTATTATTAAGTAGATATTATAATACGAGTTTCCTAGTATACGTACTAAGGATTATACTTATATTAATTAGGCTATAGTTAATAGTAACGACGCGGGCGCTATTCTTACCCTTTTAGACCTTAATAACCCTAAGGCTATAGATATAGCTAACTTTTAGTATAAATATACTATAGACCTTTAAGGCCTTTATACTAATATTACCTCCCTTACTACCTTAATTACTATAATTAAAAATAATAGTATTACTAAGTTATACCCTAAGGTTAGTAACGAATCTCGCTGCTAGTTCCTAGAATAATATAAAGATAATACCTAACTAGCTATTACTTATAGTATTAGTATTAACTAACTCCTAGCTATAGCTAAAGAGATTATTAATAACGAGGATAAGGACTACTATAACTTCTTAAAGATAGCTAAAGCCACGCCTAAGACTCCCTTAGCTTAAAGTAGGATATAATAAAATATATAGAATAGAAAGGAAGTAAGGTTATATATAGTTATTTATATATAATAGCATAGCTCTATTTATTAGCATATTACTACGATAGGAGGTATAAATTAAACTTTATACTATATATCGTAGTTAATACCTTTCTCTTCTTATATAAGTAATTAATACTAAACGCCCTTAGCGTGGTTATCCCGCTTAAGGGCGCCTAATGCGTTTAATATATTAAATATACCTAAACGCGTTAACCCTTATAAAAGGGCTTATCGCCTTTAAGGAGAAAACCTTTAATAATTCATAGCTTTTTCACCTATATTTTTCGCCTACTACGTGGACCGTATCACATAATATTATTAATATTTAACGATCTCTCTATTATTTTATTCTAGGAAAAATATCCCCTTATACTTAAATTTATTAGCCTTTTTTATATTATTAATTAGCTTATGAATATCTATTATTTAGGCTATTTTACTACCCCTTGTATTACTTATTGAGTTGGGAATTACGCCGCAGCCCCTTTATAAAAAGACTATAATAAATTCACCTAGTTCGTAAGTATAATTTAGGAAGTACTATATAGGTATTTTAACTTATACCCTCTACTAGTTAAGGAAAATAATATAGGAACCCTATATATTCTTATTACTTATAAGTAAACCCTTATATAAAGTTAGACGCGCCGTACTAGGGCTAATTATATTGGAGCTAAACGGGCTACTAAGGCTCTCGTAGTAGTGCCCTCGCTAAACCTTCTAGTAAGGTAAAGGCTACTATATAAGATAACTCCTTAACCCAAAAGGTCGACCTTCTAGCAAGGTGCTGCGAATTTTACTACTTATATACCTATTCTTATAGGTTATAAGCCTAGCTCTCACCTTTTTAATAACCTCGCCCCTATTTAACCTCCTCCTTACTATAATAAGTACCTTAAGCCTATTTATTTTATTAAAGTTACTTATTTATAGTATACTTTTAAAAGATATAGCCTCTATACGCCCTATACTAAACTAGAAATACTAGCTAGACTAGTTTACTAGTTAAGAGATTAAAGCCTCCTATAAGAAGCTACTTAGAACCTATATTAATTTAATTATATCTCTATTCTTATTATTTCAAAGCGAGATAATCTTATAGCCAAGTTATTTAACCTTACTCCCCTTAATTATATCTTTAAGTTATCTCTAAGCTTTTATAAGTCTTAGTTTATTTATATCCACATTGCTATTTAAACGAGGCCTAATATAAGCTATATACTAGATATTATCCTAACTCTAGAAGGTCTACCCACTTAGTAGTCTTCTATAGAAGGGTTTTTAGAAGACCATTTAAAAGAGAAATAAAAGAGGAGGAATATTACAAATTAAACCTATAACCTCTAGGTTTAACTATAATAATCTATAATATATAATAAAGCTATACTTAATACTACTAAGCTATATAACTCTCTTGTCTTACTATTATAATCTATATACTATATTAGAGCTTATATATTATACTTATAAAGTTATTATAATATCTAATTTAAAAGTATAGCTTCCTAAGCTTTCTAGATCTAAACTATAAAGTCTAGTCTATATATATTAAGGCCTTACTTATTAGTAAAGATATAACTATAGACTTATCTAAGCCTATAGATAATAATAATGTTAATCTAAATAATAAGGCTCTAAGCTATATATAGCTATTCTATAATAATAGACCTCTAAGGGTTATAAAGGATAATATAATAGCCTACGAGGCTTTATAAGCCTATAGGGTTTACTAACGAGTTCCTAACTTATAAAGAGTTATTTAATACTACTTTAAGTAATTTTAACTCTATAGAAGAATATATAAATAAAATAAAGGAACTTATAGATAACCTAGTAT